>CAEGAF010114125.1:0-13925 GCA_903067075.1 Micropoecilia bifurca
CTAGGGACAATTTAGACAGACCAATTAACCTAACAGTCATGTTTTTGGACTGTGGGAGGAAACCGGAGTACCCGGAGGAAACCCACGCATGCACAGGGAGAACATGCAAACTCCATGCAGAAAGGCCGGGGCCGGGAATCGAACCCAGAACCTTCTTGTTGCAAGGCAACAGCTCTACCAACTGCGCCACTGTGCAGCCAAAAAAAAAAAAAACGCACAAAAAAAAATCAAAGCCCTGCAGAAGAATCATGTTTAAATGAACAAATGTGGAAATCCAAAACAAGCTGTGAAATTGTCTGGAGATCTTGTACACAATGGCAGAAAGAGTTTAATGGGAACATCAGGGATCTTCAGCAGGATGCTGCACTTTAATGAAAGCCTCCTTCTTCTGCTATTACACAGGAAAAATAGACACTTAGTTCATGATAAAAAATTAAAAAGAAACAGTTTGCCAGCTGTTTTAACAAGCACAGAATTCCCACTCTTCAGTAATCCTCAGGTCTGCAGCTCTGAGACCAAGCATCAAGTGGGTATTTGTCTGCCTTCCAAGCATAGATTTTTTTCCCTCCATCTCCTTGTCTGTTGATGCCCCAAGGCCCAGAATACAAATCATTTGGTATTATGATGTAAATCTGAGTAAAGTGCAGTGTTTTCCCTGTACCTCCCCTGCATGGCCAGTAGAAAATACCAGTAAAAATGTGTCTCTTGGCCTGGTGGTGAATGAAGAAGATATGATACAAAGACATCTTCCCCAAGTTTTTTCCATATTCTATTCTTCCCATAGACCTAAATATGTCCGTTAAAATCAAAGACGTTTCAGAGTGTGTGTTCGAATCGGACTTTCTCTGTGATCCGACGGCGCGCAGAAGTTTTCTGAAGACAAAGTTATGTTTGCTAACAATCACACTGTCACTCACCCTGACAAGCATGTGTGGGAAAGGTCCTCGGGAGTTTTCAGGAACGTTGATAGGTGGGATGACCCAATCTCTCTTCTGCCGCCTCAAGCTGCTCGCAGAGGAACCTCTCTGATGTCTCCGAGAGAACTTGATAACCCTGGGTTGGGACTCCCACACCCGTGACAGCATTTCTTCAAAGCCGATCTGAAAAGAGAAAAAGAAAACGCGCGTTGTGAATCTTGAGATGCAGCAACGTAAAAAAAAAAAAGCAAACAAATCTTGACGGCTGATTGGTCCTGAGGAGAAACTGGCTGGTCAGAGAGTCAAACATCAGATCCCTTTATGCCTAGAGCTACCAGGTAGTGCTAACATCAACACTCTTTGGTGTGAAAGTTGTTCCTAAGTACAGAAAAAAAAATCAAAGTGTGTAGTGAGGTAGTTAAAAAGACGAAGAAGAAAAAGAAAGGTGTAACAATTTCAGATGTATTACTTAAAAAGTGAAGCCTGTGGTTCGTTCAGGCTGCGAGGGAGCGAGAGAGAGCAAGACTTCCAGCAGGTAACAGGAAGGCTGAATGTTGGGTTTGGAAATTTCCTGCAGGTATCTGACCATTGTCCTGTGAGTTTTAAATGAACCACTGCCTCCAACAGACCTGGGTCACATGACTGAATTACATCCAACATGTAAACAAAATCTGTTAAGTGTTCTGTATACTTGGACACTTTTTAAGGTTCATCAGTTTAATTGCTTGATACCACAAAGAGTGAATTAACTCTGTGTTTTCATAAAACTGCTGATATTCTGGGATTCTACAACCACTTGTCCAAAAGAGAGAAAAAAATAACAAGGATGCAGCACTTGACTGGAGATCACAGGAAAATTGACAGATTGGCTCAAGATCATGAAACAGAGTCGTTCAAAACACTTGTTACAACCAAAGCATGGAAAAATAAAATCTATGAACATTTGAGACTCCCACATACACAGGTATACGTCATTCCACTGAGGTCGGAGCGTACAGATTCAAAGTGGCACTGAGTCGCTCAAAAGTAAACCACTGCGTACACAAACTCATGCCACACAGCAAACTATTTGCATCAAGCCGTTTCAAACTGATGAGGTCGAGAATCAACAAAACCAGTCGAAATGGCACGTATGAGCCGGACTGCCACTGGAGAAGAAACGAGGTTAAAAGACACAAATTCCTTAAAATAATGCCGCATTGCTTGTTTCAAAACCCTGAGCAGGAAGCCTGAGCCTGCCTGAGGCCCCACGACTCCTACCCGAGACGGTGAGTATTCCTTCAAACTGCACCCTGCATGGATGTGCGTCCTTTGTTTACATCCCCGCAGGGACGTTTTTAATTTAACATTTCCTTCATCTCTGTCTTTCCTGTTTGTCCCTGCTGAAGACTGAAACAAATAAGGTATCCCCCCCCACACACCCCACGTAAGCCTTTCTTGGCATGAAACAGATACAAGAGAAACATCTGTCTGATAATGAGAGGAGTACCCTGCAGTTTTGTAATCATCCCAAGATGAAAACAGGTTTCTTCAAATTGTGTTGAAAGCCTTAATATTGTTTTTGGTGTTTCAGACCACGAAGCTTTTTGCTTTTTTTTTTTTTTTTGTTATTCCCAGTTTATGTTTGAGGCTTTTGAAAATCTCCCAGTGTCCAGCTCTCATGTAGGAACGTATGGACGGATAAACAATCCCCACGGCCCCTCCTCTGTGATGCCCTCCGGCTATAGCTGCAGAGGGAAGATTGCGTTCTTACTCAGTTTGCCTCGTGAAATAAGGGTTAGAAGGCGCGTAAAGCCGTGTTTTTTTTATTATTTTTTCCACCCCGATCCTTTATGCTATCGTCATGTGTAATATGGCTGTATTGCTGTAATCCACCTAATCCTATTGTTGAGTTTGCACCCCCACGTGCAAACACATGCGCACGCGCTCAGTGTGTCGTTGTCACCTGAAGCAGGGTGAAAATCCTCCTGCTAATCCCACCTGGACCGCACGCGCTGCAGCCTCGCAGGCAGCTGAGCACACGAGCGGCAACGCGGCCGCGTCTCTAAAATGCAAACCCGCGCCAACTGTCCGGCCTATCAGAGCGCACCTGCTGTGCCTGTGAGGGAGGCCGGTCGGAAGCTACACGCTCAGGCAACAGCGTGAATGTTTTTCCATCTTTCGAGGGCGGACATTTTGGACAGAGTCAGCCGTTCCCACCTGGACGGGAAACTTTTTGCTTTTTTTTTAACCTCGGAGTGGCCAGCTTTCTTCTTCTTCTAGTCGAGTTTTAATGGCCGTTGGCAAGAAACTTTAGATAAGCATTACCGCCACCAACTGGTAAGGAGTGTGGACCTGGCCAGCTCGATTTGACACAGTAGGGGCTTCCGCACTTCCTGTATAACCCTGACCCTAACCCTAACCCACCAATGGCCACTAGGGGGAGTCCCGTTAAACTTGAGTGAAAAAAGTGAAATTAAAAAAGTAACATTTAATCAGAAAATTTTGTTCAATATTTATAAAATCAGATTTATTTTCAATAATTACTAAGTATAAGTTAAAAATAATGTATTGAATATTATTTGATATGCTCATCTTTCTGATTGGCTGCCAGTCAAATTTATCAAGAAGCTTTGCTTCAAAAGCAAGTATAGCACGGCTAACTAAAATCAAAAGATAGAATTTTAATTATCCATGCTAACGAATGTGATAATTACTGACGAGAGTTAGAGAGTGAGACAAAATAAAGAAATGCCCATTTGAAATTGAGGTGTATGCAAGCACACACACTTTTGAGGTGCTTTTCAAATAAATTCAAAAAGCAGACGATTCTTGATATATTTTGTTGCGTTTTCTCTATAGCTAGCGGTGTTAGGAGGGGCCGTAGCATGGAAAAATTTGGGAACTGCTGGTTTAATCCCTTGCTAACATGTTGCAACATATTTTTTCAAGTCACCAGTGTAAAGTGTTACATTGTTCTCAAAATGTTGGGCATTTATTTTTTTTTAAATCCTGTAATTATTCAAGCTTACTCTTGATAGCTGATCTGTGAAAGCTGAATACAAGTGCTCACCAGACTTCTTAGATTTTTATTTGTAAAAGAAAAAAATTAAAATACATAATTTCTTGTGCTTTTATTTTCAATTATCCACTAATCTGTATTGGTCTGTCCCATAAAAACCCAGTGAACTTATTGTAGCTTGTGATAGTTACGTTACAAAATGTGAATAATTGGTTCAAATCCTTTTTGCAAGGTGTTGTCAGCTTTGCCAATCCTCGTATATAAAAAATAACCCAACAAAAAAGCGACTGTTTAGTTTAATGTGGATGAAAAACAATCCGTGACAGTTTATGTGAGCGTACTCGGAGGCCAGTGACATATACGATGAGCCGCGGCTCGGTTCTTTTTCATTTACGCCCGTCCCAGTAAACAGCTCCTGAGATAAACTCCATATCTCCCCTCGCAGCTATCAGTGGGAAAATACAATGAATGACCAGCCTCTTCCATACAACAATCCACCAGCTGATGAAGAGCGGATGATAACGGGGTTGAAATATTTCACTGGTCAAGCCTCAACATTCCTTTAAAAGAAATGAAGGAATGAAGACGGGAGACAGTCAGGCAGAGCGATAGGAGACAACAGAAGAGCTGTCGTTGGATGGAAGTCTGCTAGTGGATGATATCTGCATAGTGGCTGCATGCGACTGTGACTTTCAAACAGCATGGCAGATGAAATGCTGCTGGCATTGAGACAGAAGCAGAATTACAGAGAAGAGGGAACAACACAGGAAGTCCACTCTCAGTAAGCTTCTGGAAAACAACAATGTGTGCCTATCCAATATATGGGTGATCTTTTGGCTTGTTTTCCTTCACATACGCTCACCGGGCACTTTGTAAGGTTCAACGCCAGTTTGGAGCCTCTTGTGCCTCCAGAACTATCTTAATTCTTTATGGCATAATTTCTCCAGGGTGTCAGAAATGTTCCGCATTTTCATGATGGCATCACACAAGTTGTCATAGATTTTGTCAGCTGCGTATCCATAATGGGAATCTCCTGTTCCGCCTCATCACAAAGCGCTCTAACGGAATGAGATCTGGTGACTGGGGAGGCCCATCGGAGGACAACCATCATGTTCAACTTACCAGTTTGATGCGATTTCAACTTTGTGACATAGAGCTCTATCCTGATGAAAGAATCCAACAGAACACGGCTGGTGATGAAGTGATGGTCATGGTCACTAACAATCAGATCGGAGTTTAAAACCAAATCCGTGGACGGCTTCTTGCTTTTTGTGTTGTTGGTTTTTTTTTTTTTTTTTTACCAAACTCTAATCCTGTGATGGGGAATCTGATAAGAGTCCAGTTTGAGAGAGCAGGGGAAATAGCAACTTCGGTTTTCTGTTCGTAGCTGCTGTTGAGTGAGATGCTGCACCTCTCCCCTCCAGACCCCTCACTTGTTCTCTGACTTGCCAACCCTCCCACCAACTCGCTTGCACCTTTGAGAGGCCAACACCAAACCTGCTGTTTACCTCTATGGATCCATAATTGTAAAAAACATAATCACTCTTCCTTCTGTGGGTTAATTGGACTGAGCAGCCTGCAGGCCTCCTGTCCTCCTATTCATAACCGGCTCCTGGAGCTGATCCAGGTTATGTTTTAGTGACTCGTATGAGTCCTGGGGATGTTGTTCCAATGATTCTGTACTAGGTCAACTTATAGATAGCTTTCATAATGTTAAGAACCAGGCACTAAGGCTGTTTTGCTACTATTGAAGAACCATGAGATAATAAGTGAATCCAGTTCACACTTTTGTATTTGTCAACAACAATAATAACAATAGTTGTTATTTATAATGCTCTTCATATCTTGAGATCCCAAAGGGTTAAATACATATGCATGAAGTTATATGCTTCTGTAATTTATACAATTTAGAACAGCTAGATTCAATAAGGTATAAGAAATAATAAAACACATTTACATATTACCTACTACCTATCTATTTCTGATAGGTTCACCTGAAGGATGCAAGGTGGAACATTTTGACAGACGAGGCCCCCAGACCTATGTGATCTTTTACAGACTTTTGTAGGTCATCTACTTCAGATGGTCTCCCACATATTTTGGTAGGAACAAGTGTTGCTTTAGACACAGTTCCATTATTATCATCTTCTGAAAATGATTTCTTTAGCTACGAGAAATTATTGGTTATTGGTAGATCAGCATTTTCTGAAATACTCCCAATGTATCCGTTACCAACCACCATGCCACATTTAAAGTTACTTCAGTCTACCTTCTTCACAATTGGACTAAATTACCACAAAAAAACCTGGACATATTGTCAGTCATGCCTAAATAAGTGACATTTAAGAACATGTGTGCACGATGAATGAATGAGTGTTTGGCATGTGTGGAGTCAGTCAGTCATTCTTGCGTGTTCATGTGGGAAACCTCCTGAGATGACCTTGATGCAGGCATATGCTTAAAGGTCTGATTGTGTAAAAATAATTCATGGGTGTATCTGTATGAATGTGTCCCTGATTGAAAGTGCGTGTGCTTGCATACATGATACAAGAACAGTGTGTGTGTGTGTGTGTGTGTGTGTGTCCTCGGCTTGCTGGGGGCCCTTGAACCCTAAAGGCATGAAGAGCCAGCTGCCATCTCTCAGTTCCCAGGCATCCCTACACACTGCTGCTGCGCGGCAGTCGTAGGGCCTGTGCGCCCGGAGCCCCGGAGCAGACATCTGGAGGTTATCTGTCTGACAAACAGGCGTAGCAACACAATAAACGTGTTCTCCCTGCCAATTCTCTGTTCGCCATGTCTTCTTTTATGTTTTCTTACTACTGGAGATCCCTTAGCTGAAGCAGATCACAGTGAAAGACTTCAGTAAGAAGAACGTTCTCCCATGAGATCCTTTAGCAAAAACCAAAACGAGGGAGGAAAAAAAAGAAAAAGTTTCTAACACTGAAATCAAACTGTGTCAGAAAAAAATTATATTGAAGTTCCTGATACTGTTTTCCTGTCGAGACCCTCCGCTTTCCATCGCAGTCTCTAAACGCAATCTAAAAGTTCTGAGTACAAAGCACTTTTGCTTCTGCTCTATTTCCGATGACCGGCAGACCCCGGGGTCCCGCGTTCCGGCCCGACAACCGTTGTCGTAATCTACCCCGAACAGGAGAGGCTGCTTGGGTGGAGCGCAGTGGAAAATGCTAATTAGATGAGCACTAAAACCTGTTTGGGCAAACCGGCGGACTCCAGATTTGTTGGTGCATAACCGAAGGGGGCTCTGATCTGGTGGAGACGGCAAACAGCCGAGTCATGAAATCAGCCCGAGTTGGAGAGCTCTCCACGAGGGGAGCCTACCTGCGCGAGGTGTGATAGCCTGAGTACATAAATGCAGCGCGAAGGGCTTTCAGCCAAAGATGCTCCACACTTCAAATGCTGGAAAATTAAAAAAAAAACAACAAAAAAAAACCTACTGGTACACATTCAAAGTATGCTAATTTCCGCTTCTGAAACAGAACTGGGAGATATCGAGCCGGTTATTAAAAGCAAATTAGTTCCCTCTCACTGCTGCTGCACAGCAAAACATGCACAGCAAGAGGAGCGTACATTATGGAGCAGAACAGAAGCAAGTTCATTTACAGAGCTAAGTGTATGATGGCTGGTAAGAGCTAACCAAGTCATCCAAAATCTGAAAAATTAATGTTTGAATGTTATATAAGGTAATGCAGAATCATTGGTTTGTAATTGAGGCTTCATGTCTGCTGTCGTAAAATCAAAGACAGACATACAACAAAGCCAAAAAATAAAATAATAAAATCAAATTATAGGCAAAGGCCACCTTAACAAGAAAACATTGTTTTGACAATCACAATGCCTTGAAAATGTCTTTATTCATACGCCTTCAAAATGTATTGGGTTACGTTACAGGTGTGGACAGTAATGCCCAAGTCTTGCTTCAGATTCCTATTTAGATTTGGTCTTGACTTTGACTTGGCCATTCTAACAATAAATATGGTTTGATCTAAACTATTCCATTGAATCTCTAGTTGTATGTTTAAAGGGTCACTGGAAGGAAATCCCTAAAAAAAATCTGGATTTTTTTTCCCCCGTTTTGTTTTAAAGTCATGAAATATGTCAAATTCAACAGCATACAAAAACTTTGGCAAAGTTTTGCATCCTGCAAAGCACAGTATGCATGTCAGTCCAAAACCATTCTGCCGAAACTGAAGGTGAAGTTAAGTTAGGGCTCTTCAAGCAAGTCCTGACGCTTACCAATACTCTGTTTTTAAAAGTAGGAAAATCCTTTAAAATGTTAATTGGTGTAAAAATGAAAAGCCATTATTTTTTGGGTTTTTTTTAGAAATAGGCCACAAAGTTTGTAGCAGTGATAAAAAATATATTTAGTTTTTGTTTTCCATATTTATTCAGACCTATTTATTCAGACCTAGAAAATTATATTGAGTAATTATATTGAGTTTTGTTAATCAATAAACACTGGAGGGTCATGGTGATGAGTATTTACTGTAAAACTGAATATAAACGTAAAGAAAATAAGAAAGATACCCAAGCACAGCAACAAGTATTGGAAGTTTGGGAGCTTAAATATTGAAAAAGATGCGATTGTGACACAATAACCAGATGGGTACAATCAACAGAATGAATAGACCAATCGACTCTAAGTGATCGGAGTTAAATATAAAAAATATGGAGGTAAGTCAAGACTCAAAATGCAGACGTCCCCGTCCATGGGACCAAATCAGTTATTCCCTGTATTATCACTTTTATAAGCAAGTGTGTAGTTAAACCTTTATTTAGCTACTAACCCAAAAAAAGAAATCTGTTGAAAGCGACGTGAGAACACGTAAACACCACGGCAGTGAAAAGAAGCGATGTGGGATACATGCTCAAAGTCATTTTCAGCTATTGATGTAATCAAAAACAACACCTTTCCCTCCCCCCAACCTCTCTCAATTATTGAATCTTTCTCTTGCTCCGCAATGTGTGAAACATAATTATACAGTGAAACTACATCACCTGGTCTTTGCAGACTCTACCAGAGTGGAACATTAGCTCAATCAATGTCAATTATTTCCCAGTCTCCATTATTGCGCCCGCAGGAGTGGGCAGAATTATAATCCTCTCTCTCTCTGCGACTGCTTTAGTTACACGAGTGCCGGCCGGGCTTTTCGTCATGGTTAGAAAAATGAGGGAACATTTCGCCCAATGGCTTTCAACAAGTAGTCCGGGAATCGAATGACGAGGGATATGTCACTCGGCGAAGAGCTTGGTGGGATTGAGACGCCTCTAACCGAGGCTGTGTTTACTATGCGTGGATGTGGGTTACGGTTAGAAACAGAAAAATGATGAGAAACGTTTGTGCAGTTCAACTCATTACACATAGAAGACAAAAAACAACATTTTAGAACATTTACAGTGTTTATGAATGGAGTATGATTGTGCAAATGAAGGACGAAACAGTCAAATTTAAAAAAAGCTCAAGTATTCAAAGAAAATCTCTGCAAAATTTCTATATGGAGTAGTTTTTTTTTCACGAATGTTCATCTTTTATGACTTTTATTACGAGGATCAGTATTCTGTGGCTTGACTTTCTGATTAGGAACTCAATCAGGAAGATGCTTTCATCGTTCCTTCACCAAATGAATCGCAGCCAATCAGGGACACAAGTCTGCTCCTCCAATCTTCACTCTTTTTACGGAATTTTTTCAATCAAATTTAATTAAGTTTAGCTTTCATCAAATGTAAGTAATTAAGGCTTGAGACTTAAACAGAGATCTGTAATCACCATTTGCTGGCACATTAGAAAGAAGAAGCTTCGAGTGGCAGCCACGGTAACGCTTGCAACCTGTTGCTCCAGTTTTTTAAAGGAACTAGATGATGAAACGACGGTGTTGAATGGAAATTAATTGTAGGGTGGCTCTCCAAAGCGTGCACGCCGTTTTTTTTGTTTAGAAAACGCCAGGTGTTTCTGATTGGAAAAAGGGGAAAAAATAAAAAATACAGATGCTGAATCTTTTTAAAGAATGTTGTAACATCTATTTACAGCTTCTCAGCAAATTCCAACTCAAAGACATGTAGAACATTCAGAGGTGTAACAACATGCTTGTAGAAGAGTCTAGACCTTTGAACTAATCCTTTTGTAAAAGCCTCATATTCACAGTCATGGTTCGGCCGTCTCTAGATAACGCCGAGCATCCATTCTGTTGAAGCATAGCCGTTCTTCTTGAATTCTCTTGACTTGTCCACCAGTCATTACACACGATTATTGAGATATACTAAAGTTGCGACTAAAGATTTGAATAGTAGGGTGACTTTCCTAAGAGCAGAGAGCAACATTCAGTTTACTGCATATCGTTTTGAACTCACTGCTGGGTAATATAAGCTTTCTCATGCTGGCAAAAAGACTTTCAAGACTCTTTGATGACAAGGACGATTTGATCCAGAACGCTGCTTCTCGAGTTCTCACTAAAACCAGGAAGATGGAACACATAACACCAGTTCTACAGACACCCTACACTGGCCCCCTGTAGCTCATAGAAGATACTTTAAAATACTGAAATCACTGAACGGCTTAGCACAAAAATACATTAAAGATCTGCTGTTGTTCTGTCAACTTCCAGACCTCTCAGGTCTTCTGGTTCTGGTTCTGGTCTGCATCCCCCAGACTTAGAGAAACAACATTCAGCTTCTACGCACCACAAATCTGGAACAAACCTCTGGAAAACTGTAAAGCAGTTTAGTCTAGACTAAATCTAGAATAAAAAGTTACCTGTTTGGAGTCGCTTTTGAAACATTAGAACATTTGAAACACTAACACTAATTCGTGGTCTGAAACATTTGTTTGCACCGTTTGCTCTCCATTAGTCTGATCAATGGCAGACTAACAGGGCCTGTACAGACTAACCGGAGGCCCAGACGGTGATGAAGCATGTAGAGGATGTGCTGTATGTGAATGGACATGGTGATGGGGATTGTGCTGCCGAGCTGACATTTGTGTTTTACATATTTTTGCTTTTATCTCTTTATAGCTACTGTCTTTTTTTGGATGTACTGTAGTTTTTCCCCTGCTTCCCAGACAAATTCCTCCTATGGGAGACTAATAAATGATCAACATTTGATGAAATCTCACTTGACAAATTGTAATGCCTCAATTGTTGATTGTGTTCTGTGACTTTGTATTTTTTTTGTGTTTTTGTGACGTAAAGCACCTGGAAATGCTTTACAATTGATTGGTTAATTGATTAATAATTCTTCATCTTCAGTTGTGTTCAATGTGCCTCCAGCCATGGTTCAGTAAACATCATTGTGAGCTGTCTTTGGCCGTAGGCGGCCGCACAAGTTTCCTACAGATCTAAAAGACGGTGTCACTTAGTGAAAAGGAGACAATTTAAACCTAAACAAATGATAAATACACCAACAGTCAGACAAATATCAAGCCAACAGTGCCACAACCACTGCCCACTGTACCTTTGTGAGTGGTAGAGGGTGAAGATGTCCGGCGAGGGCCAGCTTCACGGTGGTCTCCCAGATGTGCGGGTCGTGCAGTCCCCGCGCCGTCACCATGAACTGGACGGGCTCGGAGAGGTTGGCCACCTCCTGCTCCGTGTACACGCTCCCGTCGGGCCTCACGCTGAAGCTGGGGTCGCTGCTGACAAAGCCCACCTCTCTGCTGCGTTGGCAATCCTCAAACTTCACTGCAGAGGCAGACACAGGGAGGGAGCGGAGGTACAGGATGAGAAAGAGGCGACGAGCTGAGATTTACTCCGCAAGGTGTTCGCAAATCCTTGACACATCTGGCAGGCTTAAGATTAAACCGCATCCATCAAGACATATCTTGAAATATCTCATCCCTTCTGCTGTCACTTCAGATTCACTGCTTTGACGTTTTTGGGCAAAACAGACTGCTTATCTCCTCCTGAACACAGAGAGAGAAACCTAATACTTTTTTTCCCATATAACTCTTTTTTTTTTACCCCTCCAAGCTGGACCCAGAGGTAGAAAATACTATTTTCGCCCGGCTCCCCAGGGAGAGCATGAAGAGATGGTCAAGAAGCACATTAGGGTGAGTGACCAGATACAGCACAATGCACATGTAGGTCTGGAATGACATTCTGAGGGTTCTGCTTCACCGACCCAAAAGAAAGTGGAGCTGCAAGGAATCTCGCGTTTGCACGCGCTCACACAAATCGCTATTTCTGTAACCAGATGTCCGGACATAAAGGTGTTTCCTGCCTTTCCACTTCACATATGAGTGATTGGCTGGGAGAGAGGCGCAGACGAAGAAATATGCCACTGCAGCACACGAAGCAGCAGAGACAGAAATTCCTTTCATTCTGTTGCAGGATTTAATCAACTCTCTGCTTCATTCTTTTTTTACACGCTTCGCAGCACGACCTCGACATTGACGCGCCAAATGACTGATTGGTATTTTCAGCATGTCTGATACAAACAAACAAAGCAACAACAACAACAACAAAAAAGGCACATTCTGTCCCTCGTTTCATTCTACCCCCAAGAAATATGGATGTGATGTTATCTGACGAACTCTGGCTGCTGATAACAAGACAAATTGATTTCATAAATCACCCTGGGAAACGCGTCGCTCGTTATGAGCCGCGGCAGTGTGATTTCTCAAAAATCCGGCGTGAAGAATTCTGTACGGCAAGCTTTTTATCAAGCCATCTATTTAATTTATCGCTCAGCTTCCTGTCAAAAAGCAGCTCCAAAACAACAGGCTAATAAAGGCGAGGATCTCCTCAGCCAGAGCGGCATAGCGTCCCGCAAACGAGGCCGCTTGTTTTCAGCCGCTGAGTAATTGCAGCCGTAATAGCGACGGATGGTAAACACAGTTCCCGGGATATGTGCATCCATCTCTGTTCGCGAGTTCGCCAGCCGTATTTTTATTTCAAGAAGTCAAAAGAGACACACACACGCAGACAAGCAGTGCGTCTTCGACTGTTGGATGTCGTTTGAAATCGTCGCTTTGTTTTTGGGATCAAACATCGGTAACTGGGGTTGAGAATGAATGGATGTGACAGTATACCGATCAGACATAATAAAACCACCAATACCAATAGCGTGTTGGTTCCACTTCTCCTGTCAAAACTAATCCTGATCATCTAATGAAAGATGCTCCATTAGACTGAAATATCGTTAAGTTGGAGTCCAAACACGTTTTGCTCCTCAAACCATCCCTTAACCATTTACCTAATTTTAGGTGTCAACCTACTAAACCAATACCGGCTACCAGGTATTACAGTTTTAATTAAATGGTGAGAAATGCTTAGATAAGTCAAATCACAAAAACTTCCGTATAAACCTGACCCAACGTTTTCCAGCCAGTAGGACACTGTCCACAGCTCCACACTGCCTCCGCTAGCTTACCTTCATCCTACAATGCATCCCAGCACCATTTGATCAGCAACACATATCGACCCAGCTATCTACATCAGGGGTGTCCAAACGTTTTGTAACAAGGGCCACAGAAATGGCATCTGTTATGAAAAATGCAAAAACAATTCAAACTAAACTAAATGTACCAACCTCGGTCAAAAAAATGGACCAACCCACTCATTTAGTCAGGTGGCCCTTTGCAAACTGTCTCATATGTTTACACTTGATCACCTGTCCTGTGTCTGAAACATCAATATTGATGACACAACATCCACTTGATGCGTGACATACCTCAGTTTCCACAATGACAGCATAATCGGTACCAATTGCTTCACTTGTCAGTGGTCATAATGTTACGCCTGATCGCTGCTTGACACAGAACTGCTTGAATTGTCCAGAGATTAATTGTGATGGCGGACATGTATTATGCAAATGACTTCAATTATCTTGAACTGAGCGAGCTAATTGTTGTCACTTAGACGGGTCTCTGGTGATGCAGCTGGAGAAGCGAGGCTTAAGGACACGAACGTGGCTTAGGAATACGTGTGTGTGTGTGTGTGTGTGTGTGTGTGTGTGTGTGTGTGTGTGTGTGTGTGTGTGTGTGTGTGTGTGTG
>CAEGAF010114130.1:0-26267 GCA_903067075.1 Micropoecilia bifurca
TAGTTTCGAGTCCTACTTCGACGGTTTTTCTGATTTGTTTTCCCTTTGCTGTGGAGCACAGCACCAAATTAATAATATCTACCTTTCCAAGTTTCATTGACTTAACGGATTTATTCGACTGTGGCAGAGCGACTATGGATGTCATGTAAAAGCAGAGCGTTTTTGCCCTCCAAGGTTGTGTGCATGCGCGAAATTTCCGGATGTTCTCAACAGCATACTTGTAAATCTGACTCTGATTAAGTCAGTGCCTCACCAGCTATGAACCTCACCGCACGTCCCTGATATTAATGTACATTTGGCGTTTGCTAAAAATGCTCACATCTGCCTGCTTTAATGGTTCAGTCTCCCTCATGGCCACTCTTAGGAGATTCAGCCAATCAGCAGCAAGACAAAGGAACACCGCTCTTGGATTGGCTGTTGTTAAGTAGCATTGAGCGTCGGTCTGTAAAAATCTGTTCAGTGAAAAATCTACAAATACTTAACCAAGGGGTGAAAGTAAGCCAAACTTGTGTGAAATTCAAGACCGGTGCTGGTACCAGTACCAGGAGAACGGCTGCAATAAAGCTGTTGTTCAGATCGACTGCACTTTGAGTCAGAACAGCTCTCCTAGCAATAGGCAGTCTTTATACATTGTGAAGTGTTTCTAATTTCTGTGTTATCCATAGAGATAGTCTACAGTAGAGTAAAATTTTATGATTTTATTTGGTTCTCACAATGAGCCACTGACGATTTTCATCATAGTATCACCAAGAATGTAAAACTAGTTTCACTCCTGACTGAACCACAAACAGGTGAGTGTCACTTTTTGACTTGAATTGCAGAGATTAAAGAACTTTTCAAAGGTATTTTAATTCATTAAAAATAACTTTCAAAAAATATCTTCCTTTTCTATTGTGCTGTTTCAAAATATTTTGTTTTCAAAGCGCTTTCTGGATCTGGATGGGTAAAACCTTTGTTGTATTTTTCGTACTTTACAAATTATCAAAACGTTCTTGAATTTTTCCAGACTGTGCTATGGTCAGCCAAGCTACTTTAAATTGCAGAAAATACTTGAGTTTCTAGAGCTGATGTTTTTATGTCGTCTTAGTGGAAATGAAGAACAACAGATAAAATCACCAAGGGAAGTCATAACCTCACAAGGATAAAGAAAAAAAATTGCAAGAAAAAGAAATGATCTTCATTTTCATGGAGAAAACTGCAAAGGACAAAATGTCTTCCTCAGGTTTATATGAAATATACATAATGTTTTTCTACATACCCATTTGTGTCCATCTCTCCTCCTCCTTCCTCATCATATGTGACCAGCTGCTCATGGATCTCACCATTGTTCTTCATACTGGCCAAAGAATCCTTCTGGTAATGTTTCCTCATCACAAACAGGATCACTATGACTGTACAAAGGAAATACATATTAATGTCTTTTGGCATTAATCATTGTAAGAAGAAGAAAATCTGATACAAAAGTGCAAATATCTGAATCTAAGATTACCATCTGAGAGACAGTAATAAATGTAAATAATGCATTTGGGTCTTCTTGACTGAAAATGTAAAACATAGTGCAAAAGAAAATATTACAGGAAAGATGATGATGTTAAAGCCACAGAGAATATAAAATGAGATGGTTAGAAAGTCAAAACAAAATGAGAAGTAGGCCTTGAAACAAATGGCACATCAGCAAGAGGATAACAGGAGGAAACCTGAAAGGAACAAAGTCTGTCAGACTCCAGAAGAAACAATCTGTACAAAGGTCGGGAGAAGGGAGAGAATAAACACAAGAAAGGAAATGAGTAAGAAAACAAGGTGGAAGAGGATGAGTCAGACAGAAAACTCAAAACAGAGGAGTAAACAGATGGAGAGAGAAAATGTTCACAGAGGGTGAGGCACAGACAAGGAAGTGAGAGAATAAAGAAGAAAAACATGTTAAAAAGCAAAAAAAATTACTGAGGAAACACACAATGCCCTCTGTTCATTCTGTGGTGTTATGATTCAATTCAGTTTGCTGTTCAATATAAGACACTAGTCTCAAAAAATCTTTAATAAAATAATTGACTAAAAATAAAATTATAACATGTCCTCTATTAGGGTTGTAGTGATACAATAATTTCACAATACAGTACAATATTCTGATCACGATATGATATATATCACAATATCCGGCAAACGATGCAATTCCATATGATTCAATTCAATTGTACAATTTTCTGAAAGATTTTAGAGGAACAGAGTAATTTTGGTGACATTTTGTGTTCCATAGAGTGGATTTAATTAGCTGAAAACCTATTAAAAGCACCAACTACACAATACCTGAGTTTCCTAACCTGAAACAGTTTTGGATACTCTTCTGCAATTAAATCCGCAATGCAAAAAAATTATTTTATTTTTATATAATT
Source organism: Micropoecilia bifurca (assembly GCA_903067075.1). NCBI lineage: Eukaryota > Metazoa > Chordata > Actinopteri > Cyprinodontiformes > Poeciliidae > Micropoecilia > Micropoecilia bifurca. The sequence goes on from CAEGAF010114130.1 coordinate 2,391, forward strand.
CTATTAGTAATAACAACACCTCAAGATTTGCAGTTCTTGTTAAAACAGCGTGGGAGGCTGCCAGGAATCTAATTAATAAGTCTTCAGTTTGTGCCCGGCATGTTTTAATACAGTGCAAAATATTTTGTAAAGTGCATTACACTGACGCAAAATTAGCAAAAATGTATTCATCAGTCAGCGATGCTTGCAATAGGTGTGGACAATCACCAGTTAACTATGCCCACATGTTTTGGGCCCAAAGCTAATCGGGTATTGGGGTAACATTTTTAAGATACTAAGTCAAGCATATAATCGGACAATTCTCCCCAATCCATTATTGGCTATATTTGGCATCCCTCCAGACCAGGGCCTTTCTCGTTCTTGCATGGCCTGACCTTCATTACCCTGCTGGCTCGGAGACAGTGGAAACTAAGCGTCCCGCCGTCTTATGACCACTGGGTTAGAGACGTTCTATACAACCTCAAGGGGGAAAAGCTCAGATTTACACTTAACGATTCCACCAGTAAATTTATGGAGACGTGAGACCTTTCCTGTCTGCAGTAGGTACCATGACTTTCCTACTTGATTCAGAAAAGAAGTAAATTATCTGTAGGCCCTCTCATCTATATCCAGTTCTTCTGTTTTTACCCAATATATATTCTGTGTATTATATTTTTTCTATTTTTTATTTATTTGACATTTTTTCATTTATTTATTTCTCTGCCTCCTTTGGAATGAGTGTGGATGTGTGTGTGTGTGTGTGTGTGTGTGTGTGTGTGTGTGTGTGTGTGTGTGTGTGTGTGTGTGTGTGTGTGTGTGTGTCGTGTTGCTAAAAGTTGTTGCAGAGATTGAATCTCTGCTGAATGTTTGTCTTGTGTTTTGACCTAGCTAGCGGTGTGTTCAGGGTGGGTGTAGTTTTAGGAGAAATCTGCTTGAACTTCTTTATGTTATATGTGACTACTGTGTCTTCATGGTAATAATGATAACAGCATGTGAAGCTGTAAAATTAAATAAAGAAAGTGAAACAAGAAGATCTGTGACTCTGTATCAATCTGATAATGGATCAATTTAAGACATGAAAGCTAAGAAGTTTTCACTAAGAAGAAAAGAAAGGAAAGGAGGGAAAATATGGCAAGCAGCTGCTGAGCGAGGAAAGAACCTTCTTTCGGGAGAGCAAATCAAGCACAAGGACAGACGAGGAGGAAAAGAAGAAAATGTGACATTTGATTGGGCCCCAAGCCTCTGTCTCCATGTGAACATCGAACTCTCTCAGCATTAGCCACGGCTCTTGGCTGAGGGAGAGCCGACTGATTTAAGTTTGCATGGGAAACCAACAGATTAATCTTTTACAACACATGCTTCTCAGTTTAATAAGCTGCAGATATCAGGCTTAGAGGCTTAGAGACAAGAGAAAGTGATGGAAAAGACATCTGAGAAAAATTTCTGGGTGTCAAACCTGACTATGTGAGAAAATGTGTGTGTGAATGGCAAATTGCTTTGTGGCCAGACAGATAATGACAAGGGCATTAAATAGTTAATCTGGCTTGCTTTTGGGCTGTTTGATAAAAAGAGAGGAAGACAGAAAAGAGTGGTAGAGGAAGAGACACCCTCAGGGAGGGAGGAAGAGAGAGATGAATAAAAATGAAAGAGAAAGAATGATAGTGAAGGAGTGAATTAATAGTTAGTCAGTTGGGTGTTTGCTGGTGTTTGATAAGCAGATGGCACCTAAAGAGCTGATAAACTTTCCTTATTACCACTTCTATTCTTCCACTGTTTTTCCCACAGTTCTCTCTTTCCAACCGCTTCCAAACCATGTCGTCTTCTGTCATTTAGCCCGACTGATCGCACCTCAACTCTTTGCCTTTGGCGCGTCTTTCACCTTCTGCGTTTCCCCAGATCCATGTCTACATAGATGTGTTTCTCTCTCTGCCTCCATCCCTTTTTAACTTCCTTGTCTCTTTTCCTTCCGTCTTACACACCCCTCATCCTGGATCCCTCAAGTCTGTCCGACTGTCTCCATTGGGCCTCTGATTTGACATGGCAAGTGTCTCTTTTTCTCCAGGAAGAAAACGAACATTGGGTGAAGGTATCAAACAGAATCTTGAGCTCACAACCACGAGCGTTATTTCCACATCCGTCGCTGTATTCATAACACCAAGAACTTGGAGAATGGGGTTTGGGGCACCAAACCCAAATCATTTATTGAATCTCTGCTCATGTGCAAATCGCTTAGCAGTGCATCAGTCGCTGCTGCTGCTTTATGGATTTCAGTTTTTCAGTTGAAGCTCTAAACTTTAGAGTCATTAAAAACACTGCGCCACCATCATCCTTCCACTTCCTGTCTTCTTCATTGTTGTTTCCACCACCAGTAACATCCAGTCACTGGTCACCTGACTCGTGTGATGCAATAAGTGTTTCTACTGCAGTTTTGGGAAACACGCTAATTTTTACACAGCCGAAAAGTCTGAGTTTTATTTTAATTGGTGTGTTTTCCTTAATTATTAATTATAGTTAAACATAATAAATTATTTTCGTACGTCCAACTTGTACAGCCATATAGGCAGTAGAAACACAGCTGCTGAGATTCACGGGATTGTTCTCCAAATTTACATCAAACAAATTTTCTAACATTCTCCACAGAACTATTTTGTCCAATTAAAAGAGATATGCAGAAACATAGGTTATATTAAAGAAAAAATAAAATGCACTAAAGACAAAAAGGTTGATGCATGAACCAAGAACATAAATCCAGACTTACCCAGTATGGTCAGTATGCACAGCAGTATGGCAATCAGGGCGTGGACACTGACCCCCATCCTCTGCATACTGGCCTTACACCTTGAAAAAACTCGCTTGGCGTCACACTGGCATAACTGAGACAAAGAAAGGAAGCGCTTGGTTCTTTCTGTTGCCTACTCCTTCAGAAGACATGTTGGACATTCCCCTTTCATTCAAAGCAAAGCATAAAAGAACCTTGATTTGCAGTTTGGTGACGCTGCTCATGAGAGGCTGGCCTCCATCACTGATGCGCACTTCCACACTGTAATCACTGGAATCCTCCAGGCTGAAGGTTCCCTCCTTCACCAGTAAAGCAGCCGTGTTATCTGTACAAGATGAGCGGAACACAGGTAGTTAGCATGGACATCAAATGGTCTTTGGACTAGAGCTGGCAGAGACCAAATTAGCCCTGGAAAAAGTCATTAGCAGTGCCAGTAGGAAATGTTAGAATGTTATGTTTTCTACAGGCCACGTCCAAAACAATGGAGTCATTAGTTCAGTTTTTGGAGGACAGACGTTTCCTGCTGAGCCAATGAGGAGAGCCGTCCACAATATAGCTCCGTTTTAGGAATTTGAGCAAATACAATGACAGGAAAGTTCCTTTTGCTCCACTTGCTGTTCTACGTTACAGTTCAGAAGAAGCTCAGTTTGTCACTAAGACTTTGGAATGCTTTTGTCTCAAACTCACTCTGTTTTCAGTCCATTTCTATGATTTAAGTCCATTTTAAAGCGACGCCAGTGAGAGAGAGAGCAAGTTTCCTCAGGTTTTCTGTAGCATTCAGTTGAGCAGTGCTATTCCTTCCTCTTATGTTGCTTGAGGCCTGCTGGCTGAAAACGCCTTTTCTGTAATCTGGATCTAAATCAGTCTGATTGGCTGTCAATCAATTAAAAAAATTGAATCAATAAATCTATCACTATGATTTATCACAATCCATCACTACGCTAACTTTGTAAACTTGATATGTAAAAAAAAAAAGTTTTCCAAAATTGCTTTATTGCCTCAAACCAAACGATTCAGTTTTCTAGGTTTTGATATTCAGGAAGCTTTAAAAGAAATCATATTGTTTCATTCTCTAAACTGGTTGAGCTTCCATTGAAGGATTATTCACCGTTACAGTGTCGGCTACATGCTAGCTTGGTTTTATCCAAGCGTTCATCACAGTGGATTTCAAAATAAAATTTACAGCTGAGTCACCAGCCTCATTCAATCATTTTTCTCTCACATTTGTGACATTTGTAAGACTATTAGAGGCTTTTAAGTCAAAACAGGTAACAGGTCAAAACATAATGCATGTTTCTCTGCATTATGAAATATTAACACATTAAAGTTTAACACATTAAACTTTATAGATTAATCACATGCGCTAACGTGTTAGCATTGGCAGCCCTAGCTGCAAAGGAACAAGCCAGAGTTACTGCAGCAGAACAGGATTGTGTGTGTTAGGATCCGTTTGCCATTCATTGTGAATTGTTGCCCTATGGAGGAACTGAATTGGAAGGAAACTATCAGACATACAGGGGAAGATACTGTAACTGTAATCAAGGCTTTTAATTCATTTCAGTCTGACAGACGTCTTTGTAATGTTCTAAATTCAGGGTTTCACATGGCTCCATGCTGGGACCAGATTTGTATTCTGAATCCAAATTTAACAAATGTGATGAGATTGAAATCATTTTGCTCTATTGAATCAAAGACAGTCCTCAACTAACAACCCTCAGTAAGTTCTGAATGAAAGTGTCACTTTATTCCACTATTTCCTTTAGATATTTAAAAAATAAACAAAACATGATCAAACTATTCGATCACATTGCCAAAGTATCATTGTAATTATTGATTGGAGACAAAGAACTTCACCAGTGCATGTTAACACTTAAAATACATAGGAAACCTTAACTGAGAGGAGAAACGATAGAACCAGTGTCTATCAGCCCTTCATCCCATCACTCTTCTCTTTTTGATCCGCCTCTCGTTCTGTTTGATTTTCGTTCTTAATCCCATCTGTGAGGATCGTCCTCGCTGCCCTGCGGAGGTTCTTCTCCTCCATCTCATTACTCTTGTTTCCTTTTCCTTGTTTTTCCATCTCACCCTGCCTCTCTGGTTCTAATGTAGCGAGCTGCACACAACAGGCGTCAGTCAAGCTGTTACTGAAGGTTGTTGATGATAGATTTAAAGAGGTGGCAGATGATTAATATTTCAGGAGCTTTCACTTTGAAGGTTTTGCGTGTTGGGAGAGTTTGTGGATGTTTTTGAGAGGAGCTCCAACAAACAACTACAGTCTCTTTTCTCCGTCTTCTTCACCTTTCATGCCTTTTCAACAGCTGACATTTCGATTTGATTCGTTTTTCATGAAGTCTGCCTCACAGCTATTTCTTCCTTCATGTAATTTATTTTTTATTCTCCTCATCCCAACCCTCACAGTCTCTCTGCTAATTTATTCCTTCATTGTCTTCATTTTTTGACAACTTTTCCTCTAAAATTATTCTCTTGATTATTCTTCATTAATGTCATTCTCACACAGGATTTTTTTCTGGAATCATGAGTAGAGACTTCATCTTTATCTTTAACTCTGGTGTTTATTTTTCTTTTAATGCTGTTTTTCCCCGGTGCCTCCTCTCATCTACACTTCTCTCTCTTCTCCTTTCATGTCTTTCTGTTGCTCTCCTTTATTCTCCTCTTCCTCCCTCACTTTCACACTTCAGCTCCTCCAGGCATGTGAAGACTGGAAATGAATGAGTGTTGGGCTGGAAAGGGTTGTTTATTCCCTTTTTTTCTCTGTTTTTCTTGCTTTTAGATCTGATCAAGTTCCACTTAAATTAAATATTAACTCTTTGCCTGAATCTTTCATCTGACTACCTGAGGCTCTGTCATTTGGGGCAATGTTTTCAGAGGAAACAAATACTGTCATTTTGTGTCCTATTATGTTTAAAATGTGCTTTGCAAAGGTATTCACACCCTATGAACATTTTCTCATTTTGTCACATTGCAATTCAAAACTATTTTGTTGATGCTAATGAGTGCATAATAATAGTAAAATGAAAGGAAAATTAGAGATAATTTTGTCTTAATTTTTTACAAATAAAAATCTGAAATGTGTTGCACCCACTTTAGTTTTGTAACATTGAATAAAAATCTGGGTCAAAACTAAACAGCAAATAATACCAGACCAGTCAGGGTAACTAAGTGTAAAGCAGATTAGGATTAAAACAAAATCCAAAATCTAACACTTGTCAGTTCATCTGAAAATTAACTGAACCATCTCAGTTAGTTTAACTTGGGAATATGGATACAGTGTAACACCACACAATTAAAACCTACTGGGCTAAGCTTACATAACAGGCAAAGGCAACGCAAATCTACTTGTTTAATGCAATTTGAACAATCCGACCTGAGCCATGTCTACACCTGATGCTAATTCAAATTCATATCCAATTGTTTCCTCTCCAGTCTGAAGGTCCTGTCATATTTATTTTAGTTCATTGATGTGACATATGCATCATAATTGTGTACCAAAAGTCGCTGTAAATTGGGATGAAAATCATTATGAAATGATGAAAGATGTTCATGTCACCACTCATGGTTCCCACTGCACATCCCTTTCTTCTCTACACAAACTGCAGTCAGCAGCAGTCATGTGATTCTTTTTGTATCTTAACCTCTTTTTAAATTCTCCAATGCTAAAGGCAGAAAATCTCATTATATGGGACGATTGAAAATCTCTCTATGGGAATATAAATTATTTAGATGTCAGAAACCAAACCAGAGCTTCAAATCAGCCAAACACCGACTGCAACAAACAAACTATACTGAAACTTTGACATCACTACTAATATTTTTATTCACAGCTTCCAAAAGTCCATAATTTGTTGTAATCTTTGAAAGTGTTATTTATCCATATCCCTCTAGAATTCTTAAGAGTTTTTGATTCATCCATTGAGTATGACAGCGATTAATAGGTGAAAGAAAAAAAACAGGCCCTGCACTAAAAATAAAATGAAAATGTTGTGAAAAAAAAAAGAAAATCAGAATATCAAAGTTGGCAAAACCAAACACCAAGACTGTACTTATGGAGTGTGGGGAGGCGGGGCTATTAGCATGCTGCTTGCTTACCACCATCAGTTTTAGGGGTCATGTTGTCAACTTAACTTAAATCTTAAATGTGTTGCTACTGCAAACACGATGACAACTAGACAACAAGGTCAGCAAATAGGTTCATTATAAAAATATAGCAAAGGAGAGGGAAGTAGGTTAGTTATGCTAGCTTGACTTTGACAACAGTAACAAGTAGTTGTACTGCAGAATTTGGTGTTTCAGAGCAGTACAAATTAGATGAACTAATCAGCCATCACTGTATTCAGATGATCACAGATGATCAATTATTAACAATCACAAAATAAGCATCAAGCCCAGAAACATTAAACTGTAACAGATTCTGTTCTTTGCGTGGGACATGTTTGTGTGGTTTTTGGTGCTGAAACATGATAGCTGAGAGTTATCAGTCAGTTGCTATGGCAACGCATCTGTGTGTAATGTAGCCGACACAGAGCGAGAAAAAAGAATTAGGCGTGGCTTTGAGTTCTTCAATTGTTTTTTCTCTCTGCTGTGACACACTGACCTGAATGAATCCCAACTTCATCTCCAGGTTATGTTTTAACTGATTTGTTCCAGTGCTGCTGTGGCCACGGATGGCAAGGAAAATAATCGCCTTTTTGCCCTCCAGCGTTTTGCACAAGCAAAATGTCCAGATGTAAACAATAAGATTTTATCCAACGTGTCTGCCACTCATAAAAACAGTCCTCTTTTTTACTTAAATAGTGTTTTATGCCAAAAGGGCAAAGATTAGTTCTCAATAAATGTATTCTGAAATGCCCTGTATGTCATTAAAAAAAATTTACTAAAAAAAATAAAACAGAGGATCAGTGACCATCTTTATTCTCTGAGGAATAATGAAGCGCAAAACGTACTACAAAAGCACTTACAACTAATCAACACTGAGCACTCTGCTGCCAATAGTTTCATCTGTTGCTTAGCAACAAGTTAGCAGGCCCTCTGCAAGTTCCTCTTTTTGCTTGAATCAACAGGTAAAGAAGCAGCAGAGCAAGGTAATTATAACAAGCACTCACTGCCGTGGTCTCTGATGGAGAAGTTGGAGCTGGGAAGAGCGAGACTGAAGGTGAAGCTGGCGGCTCCATCGTCTTTGTCCGAGGCTCCCAAGTTACCGATCACCTAAAAACAGGAAACAAGTAACACACAGACTGTAGCAAATTATGTTATACAAAGCACCAGATAGAGAAGATAAAATTGAGTTAAATGCAAATGTCTGTTATCTAAAAGTAACCAAACGGTATTTAGAATGTTCTCCTCTCACCGTGTTTCTGACGTCGTTCTCACACACATAGATATCATTGGCAATCAGTTCAGGTGGATTGTCATTGACGTCCAGAACCGTTACAAAAACATCAGCAAATGAAGCCAGGCCTACAGAGGAGAGACATTTCATGAACATCTGGGTATTTTTTTGGTTTTCTGTCAGCACCTGCTGACAGAAAACCATAAGCTGCATTTCTGTAAATGAACCAGAAAATTCTTGCTTAGTTTTCTTATTATTTTCTAAACAGTGGCCTTCAGGAGAGTAAACTCAGCTTCTTACTGACATGATGCCTCGACCTGTCGCCACATTTTACTGTTTACAGACAGTTTATATATTTAGTGTCTAAAAAAATACACACAAAATCCAAATCCTCACAAAAAAATCAACACACTGTAACTTTTATTCCGTTAAAAGCAGCTAGAATAGCATCAAGTGTCAGTGATGATGTAGTTTCCTTGAACATACATGAAACCTGATGGAAGTGCAATACAAAGAGGTCCAATCAAAGACCGCTGTGCTCTCAGTCTCTTAGGAGAAGCTATTCAATTAAAAATCATACATTTATATTTTCCTTTGCTGTTTGCAAACTATTTAAAATTCCTGCAGCGGAAGCTGTGGAGGATTACATTATTGAACACTCAGCTAAAAAATTAATTGTCACTTAGACAACCTTTAAATTTACACTGAGATCCCAGATCTATTTGAATATTTCTACTTATAAATATTCAAATTTGAGTTTTAGGCTCAGAGTCCTGATCAGAGCTCTTGTTTATTTTTTGTTTGGGTCTGGCAGTGACTAGCTGATTATAATTAGTTATGAGCAATTTGCGTCTGTGGCGGATCTGATTAAGGTCAACTGACTGAAAAGTGTTTGACAGGTATTGTTTTTTATTAAAGTGTCTCTTATTATGCATTTGCAACTTATTTTGCTTTGCTCCTCTGCTCACTTTGCTTTCTCTGTTTTTAAAAATATCTCCAGCACAAGAACAAGATTTATATATGGAGGACCTAGTCAAAGCTCAGGGGACCATTGTGCTCCCTAAACGTTGTGACAAGCAGGTAAAATAGATCTCTGGATTTCATTCATTTGCTTGTCTAAAAATACAGAAAGCTGTGTGTGAACAAAAAGACTTGCTAATGTGATTTTCCTGCTTAGTCTCTATTTCCGGAGTGGTGAAAGCAGGTGTTACAGGAACATGTTAAATCTGTAATAAAATCCCTGTTAATGTGTCACAACCTGACTGAAACAAACATACCGTCAACTTTAAGCCCTTCTTCTGTAACACTTTCAAATCTCCATTGTTTAAAAAAATGCACAGGTTCCCATCTTTACGTGTTGGTTCAGTGTTGATGTGTGACGTACCGCCGTTCTCCTCTTGCGCCTTAACTTTAAACATGTGTTGCTCCTCCGCCTCTCTGTCCAGCCTCTTCACAACCGTCAGCTGACCCAAGGTCGGGTCGATCCTAAAGGGTAAGCCCGTTTCCAGGATGGAGTACCTGAAAGCAATAAGAGCTAGTGATGAGCAGGACGTGTGGCTGCACAGCTGGACTCCACTGTAAGGGGAACCGTACTCTATGCGCTTCCTGACTCCATCTGGGTCTCTGGCTTGGATTCTCCCCAATATTGTTTTTTCCATCTGCTCCTCTTTAACGCTGAAGTTGTAGATGGAGTGAGTGAAAACTGGCGGCTCGTCCACATCGGTCACCATGATGGTCACCTGCCGCATATTACAGAAGAGAAACGCCTTGATTTGGACATGATCTAAATACTCTACTTCACTTTCACCTCTGCTGCCCTCTTAGGTTCACAGTCGATTATTTGATGATTGTACATTCTGGATTCCTTCAAAACATCCCAGTTCAAACCTTCCTAAACCTAAACATCTTGATTTTATGGGATTATTTGTGACCCTATCTCCAGCACTCACACATTAAACACATTAAACTTTCATTTGGTTTAAGTTTGATTTTCCTTTTCTCATAATAAAAATGTCCCAAAGTTAGTTTCTTTGGCATTTAAACTTGATCCTGTTTAATAATAAAAAAAAAGTGAAATGTCCCATTTTTGCTATTGAATGAGGGCGCATTCGATCCTCATTCGATCAAGATCACTGTAAAAAAAAAAAAAAAAATTTTTTATAACATTCTGGATTTGAAAAGCAAGAGAGCGGAAATTCAAGCAGGTTTTGACACTCAATATGTTTTTTATTTTCCATAATGATGCAGTAATGTATTGTGCAAAAATCTTTGTTTGAAAGCTGATAGTTTTGTCTGAAAATGAGAAGAAATTTAGATTTGATTTAAGACTTTTGCACAGAAATGTCTGCATCTAACTCTGTTTTCTGGGGGCTTGTGGCTGTATTTTGTGTTTGCATACAGTATCAATGTGTCTTCATTTCTAAAACAGGGTGTTTGTATTTTTTTTTAATATTAACAAAATACAGAATGGAAGTTAGTGAGATCCAATCTCTAAATCAGAAATGTGGAGCTTTCAATTTTCTTTCATCTCTTCTTATGCTAGCCGATGAGTGACTTACCTGTGCCGTTATATTTGCGACGTTGAGGTTATCTGCTGGAGAAAATTGCAGCCGTTCATCCACCCTGACAGTGAAGGTGTAGTTGTTCCGCGTCTCGTAGTCTAAAGCCTGCAGAGACGGGTGGGGTGAGCGAGCCGCTGCTATTTTAAACCTTCTGACATCATGTCATTTGCACATTTGAAGTCAATCTGTCATAACGCTGGATTCATCCTCCAGAGAGCATGTGAAAACATGAGCGTTCTTGTTTTTGCTGAGCAGGAGCACATTTGCACCTCCATTTATTTGAACAGAACCAGCTGAGAACTTGAGGTGTGAAAAGGATGCAAACATAAAACAACCCAGGAGACTCAATCGTTTACCAAATGTCAGCTAAAGCTTTTTCAAATAGTCTGGTGGATTCTTCCTCCAGAATCAGAACTATAGTACAACAAACATGTTTCCCATAACTTTGAGCATCTTTTTCATTTATGAGACAATGTTCTCAGCAGAGATCTAACATAGGATTTGAAACAAACACTGACATCATTCCAGGATGTTGGGTCACATTTTTAGAGTTTTAGTTTACAGTTGAAAAGTTGCTTCACACTTAAATATTAAAAGTATATACAGTACTTTTAATATTAGGGTTAGGATTAAATCTGTAAACATAGCGGCCAAACAGATGTTTCATAAATGTCATTAGATTAATATGTTAGATGACTTAAAGATCCATGTCTAGACACCTGCAGAGTTAACCTTCTACTGACAGAGAAAAATTAAACATTTGTTTTGCATAAAAATGTATAGCAGTCTAGGCCTTTCAGTTGTTGAACGCCACTGAGATAGTGATGACATCAGCCTGGCCGCACCCATGAAAACTTTCCAGCTCTACCACTGGGTTGTACTTAAACCTCTCCGGCACACAGCCTGTTTTTGAGCAACATTACTGAAAATAACATGCCCAAAATGAATTGAATGTATCTCATGACCTACAGAGTTTATTTTAATTGTTTTGGTATCAAAACAAAGGCAAGACCCTAGGGAATATGTTACAGCTCTAAAAACCACCCTACCTGTTACTGAGGAAAGTGAATTAATATGATAAACAGCAGAAATTAAGAAAAAAATAAATTTCTGCCTAAAAAACCCCCCACTTCAGTCTATGAAGGTTCCTTTCAAAGCATGCAGTTGAAATCCAAAACATGTAGAAAACAACAGTACACAATCTGACCTTTTACTGTGCCAAGTTTCATGCAAAAGAAGTTAATCATATGAGATTTAGAGAGGAACTACCTGATAAAAATCTAGGCGGACCTTCCAAATGAGCTAGTTTGGCACAATTTGTGCCATTTGAACTTTCTTAGTTTTTATTTCTGTAGGTTCTGTTTCAATCATTTATTCTCTTCATATAATAAATTATTATTTATAATAAATAAGTAATTACATCTAATAATTTTTTGGGGGGTTCCTTTGAAAAATCCACATTGCATTCATTCATAAAAAGAGAAAAAAATAGACAAGTTGTAAACCATGTGAAATGGACCCAGGGAAAATGGATTATCGAACCAAGTGGAAGTATTTACTCTAATATGGATTATGACCACGAAACAGCAAAGGTAGAACTGATTTTTTGATTTTGGCTTCGTGAAATGAGCTTTTTCCTTTTTTTCTTCTTTAGCTGCTGGTTAAGTGAGTTTTGCACGTAGCCTGGTGACTCTGGTATTGTTGGAAACAGCAGAGCTTCGGCTTTACTCTGATATATAGTTTTTGTGTATCGGGCCTCGTTGCTCTTTTATTGTTGCGTTTTTTACCCGGTTAGCCTCTTTAGCGTCTAATTGCGTTTCTTTTTATCATTCTGCTTAGTGTTCAACCTGGGTGTTGTTAAGGTAGAAAATATTCTTTCTATCATTTAGAAGAGCATTTTCCCTTTACGTGGATATGCAATATGCCTATATTGATAAATGTATAGCATGTGTTTTTAATTGATCTTTTTGGGGATTGATCTTTTCTGCCAATAGGGATAGAGAGGTCCCTATTGGCTGACACCTGAGTCAGCCAATCAAAGAGCTGTGTTTATTTTTCTTGGTTTTGACTGGGTGTTTCCACAAAAATGGAAATAAAGAAGACTATAGTTAGCTTCTGCAGTAGTGCTAACATGGTTTCCACTGAGTGTATTGATTCATATTAAGGTATGTTATCTATTAATTTATTAAAATAGGTATTTTTACAGAGATATTTCAGCCATTCACAGGAAAATGTGGGGCCTAAACCCCTGAAAATACTAGAGGCTCAATGTGAGCAGACACTGTTACAGTCAGTGATGCTAGCTATGCTAACGGTGCTATTCACAAATAAAAGCTGCTCAGTCATTTGGTCAGTTCACTAAATATAATCACAATGTAAATGATGTGTCAAAAGATCACTGTGACTTAAACATTTGAGTATTAAAGTCAATAAAAGTGAGGATGTGAGGAAAACTGTAGCAGTATAACTGAGTTAGCGTATACAACAGAGGAAAATAAAATAAATATATTTGTGAATGCAAAACCATTCTAGAGCAAAATATGTCAGTAACAGCAGATATGTAAGTTCAGATTAAAAGACAAGTTGAGCATCTCTATTCTATGTGAACTTTTTTTAAGATTACACTTTTATTGCTCTGTTTTTTCAACATGATGCTTCAAAATTAATTTGTTTTATTATAGCATCAACTTTGAATCTTTCCGAGGTTGTTAAAGACACAGCTTGACTTCAAGCTTTGGTACTACACACTTTCTCACTTCCTAAAATGTTAAATTCCCACCTCAATAGTGACAGTAACTTATTTTTCACACTTAAAACATCAGCATCATTTTCTTTTTAAATATGTCACTGTTTCCCCACAAGAATTTTTTTTTAACGTAAAAGATAAAAACCAACATGTTCCTCCTTTGTGATCATATTCCTATTCAAAGAAGTTTTGCTTTACTCTGATTTTTATTTATCTTGAACAAGCTCTGCAATGAGAAACCTTTCTTGTCCTGTTTGTAATTTTCTTTCTGCTGCATTACAACAGCAAATTTTCATCTCCCGACGGGACAATACAATACAGGTAGATGGGAATATTCTAACAGGATTATCCACAGTCATACTGCTGCTCAGTCGCAGGCAACCTAAAGCATTAGCAAACACCTTAGCAGCAATGAAGCCTTGACGGCGGCGGCGTGGATGATAGCTGGGTTTATTTTGTGAATACAGACGGTGAGGAAGATGAAGATGAAGAGTGGCTACAGAGCTGAGGGGCGAGTGAACAGATCAGAGTCCAATTTGGTTCCAGGCCAGCATGGGAGCCAGTTATTACTCTGCTTATTTTACAATAGTGCATCTTCAACTCTCTGAAGCCCTAAATACTTTATCTTGACAAGTAAACCTCCAGAAATTCCTGCAGGGATAAAATAAATACACAATAAGGATGTCAGTGTATTGGTGTTTGAGAATTTACGAAAATCTTGTCAGAGCTCGCTGCTATCATCCTTCTGCTCGACTCCTGGGTGTTTGTAATGTTCTGTGATAGCGGAATGTATTTTTACTCTCGGGTTTTAATGTTCCTGCAAGAGTTTTCCATCAGTTCCTGGGCCTCCAACATTTCAACACCCGAGTGTTACAAATTCTCTGGAGTTTTCACTTATTTCATGGAGTAAGTTTAGAAGAAACTCATCCATGTTTTGGATGTGCAGCTGGAGGAAACAATTCATGTGCAACACACAGACAGAGCTGTTTTCTGTTTTTTCTCTTGGGCATGTTTAAATTCATCTTGCTGTGTACGTAAGTCACATTGTACTAAGAAGTTACATTTCAAAATTTCAGATTTGAGCCAGTTTGGATGTGGTGATCTGAATGGGTCAGATTTCTACAGATGCTGAGAGCGGATATATACAATTTGCCGATAGTTTTTTTGAGATAATTTCTCAATGGGTTTCATTGCTAAAACTACAGGCAGACTTCAAACTTAAAACAATGCAGAAAATCAAAGTCATCGTTCATAACGTCTTCTGTTTGCTGATTGGCATGTTTGAAATTCAACCACAGATATCCACTTCAATGGGTGAAAGCCAATGGTCAGGCTAATCCAGTATATTTTCAAACTAAAATTCCTCCCTAACCAAGAATCTGAATGAATTGAACCATAAAGATTTAAAATCTCTTAAACCACATTAACTGTGAATTAAAAACAAGACTGCTTTGAGACATTATCTCATCAGTTTCTCCCCTCCAAGCCTCCTACCTGTTTGAGCACCAGTATGCAGTCGTTATCCTTACTGGGTTTGGTGCTGAATACATTCCCATTGCCACTTGGAATAGAAAAGATGGGCTGCTTGTTCTCATCCTCGTCTAAGTCTTTTAACTCCAGGATGCCAATCTTCTCATTAACTTTAAGGTTTTCTGGGACACTTATTTCATATTGTCCTTACGACAGAAAGCAAACACAAAAATAACACATTATATAAATATATATACATATAGGAAGAGTTGCATGTATTGGTTCTGTGGATTTCTTAAAGCAAAAAAACAAAACATATATAAACATAACATTACTAAAGCGTTAGCTGACTGTTGCTTACTTCTGGTAAAAGACGCTATGTTGTCATTGGCGTCAGTGATGGTGATGGCCACTGTGGTGGTGGCAGTGCAGCCAGTCTCCCTTCCTTTCATGTCCTGAGCCCGGACCACCACCACGTATTGACTCTTTGTCTCCCGGTCCAGGCTGCTTACCTTAGAGGTGATCACACCTGCCAAGACACAGGCTAGGTGTTATCTTTGATGTCAGCTCTGACTCATGTTCAAGCACAAATAGTCTTATAGCTGTTCAAAATAAAAAAAATACAAAATCTAGCATGCAGAAATGTTATAGTGCTGCAGGGTGCCTACCTGTTTCATGGTTGATTTCAAATAAACCAGCGGTCCGGTCTTTGAGCAGAGTGTACCTGACTTGTCCGTTGTCTGTGTTTGGGTCGTCTGCGTCGGTCGCCTTCACTTGAACTACTGTATCCTCTAGAGGAGATGAAGTATAGTGATTTACACAATAGTGCAGTAGATAATTGAATAATTCATCAAAATCCTTCACATGCAGATGGATACAAGAACCTAACTCATATTTTTGTTTTGAATTTTCAAATATTTATCAAAAATGAATATTTTCAGTTTCATATCGTACATAGTTTAAATATTATATTTACTGACCAGGAAAATTTGTTTTTGCACTAACATTGGAAATGAAATTAATGTGTTTGTGGTCAAACCATAGCCTACATATGTTGAACCATAGAAATCATACGTTTTTCCTCAATTTTGTTCCCTTTCCTGGTTTCCATGGTTGTAGTGGAGAATATATGTTTGCACTAAAACTGGCAGTAGTCATTGCCAGTGGTGGGCACAGCAAAGCAAAAAGTTACATTCGTTAACCACTAATTCACTAGACTAGAACCTCAACTCTGCTCATGCTAAATTGCTACACATACACTAAATTAATAGAAACTAATAATAAACTCCTAACTCGGTGTAAAAGGCTCAAAAACGGCAGCCATGTTGAAAATGGCTGACACACTGAAATGTGGCTAATGGGACATCTGGAAAACATACAAGCTCAGAGGTGAACATATCCACGCATGAACAATATGCTGCACTATAACTGACAGCAATCACTTTAATATCTTCAAATATTGTATTGTATTTGTATTCAGCTCCCTTCATTTTGATACTTGGCGATAAAAGCTATTGCAGCTCAAAGCCATCAGAAATGACCTGCGAGCCTCTCGGCTACCAGGAACCAAACCACAAGCAGAATAGACTGATGTAAAAACACAGCTGCAATGGAATTGTTAAAACAAAGCAAATTCATTGAATAGAATGGCCCAGTCAAAGTCTAGACCAAATCCAAACCAGAATGTGTAACAAGATGGTATACAATCTTTTAAGACTTGCAGTTGCAATTGTAGCAAAGTTAGTCGAACACAGATCAGAAAGCCAATGTACAGTATAGTTTTTACATTTATATTTGTATAAAAAATAAAATTCCTGGGTTGCTTTCCTTAGACATTGCAATCAAGGACTGTATTATGTTGAACTATCAAGTAAAATCCCCAAAAAAATCAACAAATAAAGGATATTATTTTTTAGGCTCTGACATGGGAAACACAGGTTTTCTGTTTTTCTTTTTTTGGCTGTATGAACTAAGTGAAGAATATTAATTCAATCAGACTACTCTCTATTCAAGATCTGTAAAACCAAATGCATTATGGATCAAAGTGATTCATTTCTGTACTTCCTCTGTTTGTGGTCCAACATACTTGTTCTCTCCGTGATGGATCCTTTGTACTCTTCTTGAAAAACTGGGCAGTTATCATTGATATCTATCACTTCAATATCAAATTCCCCAGCGTCTTCTATCAACATGCCGTTCCCATCGTACATCTTGGCCGTCAGATGATACCAGGCCTTCTTCTCTCTGTCTAGACGCTCCTTGACATACAGGTTTCCTTTGTTGTCCACAATGAAGGTTTGGTTCACTCCTTCACCTTCTATTGTAAATGTCCTCACTGCCACTTTTTGGTCTGACCGAAGCTATGAAAGAACAAGAACAATGTGACGTTCATAACACATACCAAGATATTGTAGATATTTATTAAATAACTAGAACTAAATGCTCTAGATTGTTGTATGCCATAAGACAAAACAAAAACACAAATGTATCTGCTTTAAGTAAGAAAACAGTGCACATAAACAAAAATATAGTCCCAAAAGTCATAAAAATCCTAGATTAGAGAGTTACAAACCATACCTGTTTTATCTTGTAAGGGGTGGGTGCCTCTCTTTCTTCTGTCACAGAAATGGAATTCCACACCCAAGCCCTCTTCTGTCTGACCAGCACCGGATGGGACTCTTTCTTCACAGTGTCAACCGAGTCTCGTCTTTCTGGTACCACCCCAGAAAGACCAGCGTCTGGAGCGACGATGACATAGAATTGGAGCGCCAAAGTGAGAAGGAGTCCTGGTGTCTGCACTTGGAGCCACGCCATTGTCTAAAAACACATTGAGACAGGGACAGGAGCAGGGAGATGAGAGAATGAGGTGATGAAAGGAAAGGATGAGTGAAGAAAGAGGCAAGGCAGTAACAAGGGAAGAAGGGAGGAAAATAGAGAAGAAAAGAATAGTGGAGATCAAATTAAAACCACTTATCAGCTGTGGACAGACCTCTTCACTGTGCTTGGGTGAGAATTAGAGGCAAGACCAAGGACTCTTCGTCCCATTACGATCTATGGCTGAGCTCGAGGTCTAGCTATCATTTAGGTCCAGGGCTCTTAAATCTTTGCAGCTTGGGACTCAAATGAAACATTTAGCCTCTCACCAAGGGAGCTGTACTGAAAGCATTTCACCAGAGTGGTCATTTGGGGATCCATTAAACATAGGCCTGTGACCCAAATAAGGTCCTCACTGTCTGACATATTGGCTGTAGTCAGAGAGAGACTGGCATACATGGAGAGATGACATTAAAAAACACTTTGGATGCCTGTTTTAATCAGTCATTGAAATTTTGAGTTTGTGACAACTGTTGACTCCAGTGTATTATAAGCCTAGCGGGGCACAGGCTTTACCTGCGCCCTGTCAGTTTAAGCATTGCAATGCTTATTTATTAAAGTTTTTTCTTTTAATGTTTGCATTTTTTAAGCTTTATAGTTGGTGTTCAGGTATTAATCTTCCAATCTTTCAACAGCACATAATTATCAAGTGATATTTTCAAATTTCCTGTCAACTTTAGAAAAGTTTTAACTGGAAAATAGAACAGGTGGCTGGATGAATGACTTCCTTGACACCCAACCACCGGGCTTAGCAAGTTTTCTGGGGAAAACTTTGTAATTGATTTGAAATGTAAGGGATTTGAGACTAATAGTTTTGATTTAAAAGATGGGTTATTTTGGTATATTGATTTGTTCTAATATATAGATTATAGTCGTTTGTGTTTTTAGCATAAGATTATTTGAGAGATTGTGTTATATCAGATGCACAATCAGCCACAATCTGACTGATTAACTCTGGCATCTTACCTGATAAAGGTCTATGTTAAGAATTCTATCTCAAAGCATCACAAGTCTAAAAGAAGCTGAATTTTTATCATGATACTCTATGATTTATTAAATTTCTGTGTATATTTCAGTTCCACCTTTGTACTCACATGTACTAAACTTCATCTAATAAGTTCTTCAAAAATGTCAACCCATTCATCTAATCTCTTCCACTAGTCTTAGATGGTAAGTGGGGAAACTCAACATACTTCTGGACAATGACAGCATCCAGTTAATTCTGGGAAATTTCAATTTTTTTCCAAAAGCCAAGAGTGAAATCTATACATCCAGTGTGTTCTGGGTCTCTTCCTCGTAGGATGTGCCCTATCAATACGTGGGAGCAGTGAATAGTTCATGTCTATTGGGATTAACACTGTGGAATCCACAGTTTTTAGCTGTGTCAGGACAGGGTGCATTACTTTTGTCCTGATGACACCATCTCCTTATACAGATATTTACTTGTTTTTATTGGCTTGCTAGTTTTAAGCACTCAGTCAAATTGATTGTCTCTTTATACCATTAACACAAAAGGCAGATATGAAACACTGTGATGTAGAGATTGTGATGACATCCAAAGTTCAACAACATTGTAGCAAAACGTTCCTCAATATGTTCAGTCATACCCTGACATATTGAAGAAAAATAACTAACACAGTGACTCCTAAATTCACTCCTAAATTATATTATAGCTAAATTTTGAAACATTTTAGACACCTTTGCAAATTCTTGGCATCACCATATTTAAAGGTTTTGTTATAGCAGATGTTTTGGTAGACTGTAACACACTCAGAGGATTAGCAACTTTGATTAGCCTGATTTATTCTGATTAAATTATTGAAAAACTATATTGAATTAATTTGAATCCCTTTTGAGTTCATGGATTTTGACTATTTACAAGCGTCTTGCATATTTTTTTTTCTGCCTCCAAGCTTTATAGTTTAATTAAACCTGAATAAATGTATACAAAATACCAGCAGTTGTGAGTGGAGTTGCTTTTTTACAGTGTGCTTATGTTACCATGACTGTTTACGTCGTCGGTCTCGTGTCTACTGCCTCCACCCCCAACAGGCTCTATCTAATAAGGCAGAAATGCCAGGGAAATAATCTTCAAAACACTTTAGCCTTTCTGCCCTGAACTGCAGCTGATTTGTTGGCGCAGCCCAGTGCCATCCCAGTGGACGGATTAGAGCATTTTATTGTCTCGCAGCCTTTAGCAGCAGGGAGGGAGAAAAAGAGATTATGGTGAAGGGATTATTCTGGCGCAGTTCTTCGTCTAATGGCCTAATCTGGTATTCTGCTGACCTCCCCTCACCTCTTCACACAGCTCTGTAGAATTAAGCACTAACAAAAACTCAACAATGTTTTGCGGCCTTTGCCTGACTTCCTTCTGTTTACATTTTATGCTGTTTCCTTTGTTTTGGGACTCCATTAACTGAATGGCATTGTATTGTCCTTTGTTGCACTTCACTGCAGACTACAGAATACAGGAGCTGATTGGGAGCCCTTATGTTTTCATGATTCTATTCTATTTAGATGTTATGTGTAGAACATATACTGAAAGCCAAAGCAAGCCATTTGGGTTTTGAAAGATTTTTTCATGTGTTTTTATTTGGACTTTGTCTGCTTTTCACTAAATTCCCATTCACCTTTTGAACCAGATTGATTATAAATGATGAAAATTGACAAGCTGATTATAAAGCTGATTATGCCCTAAAGAAATCACAATTAAAGAGATTGATCATCCCTCACCACATCTTCTCCTCTGCGTCTAGTTTTCTACCAGTAATTCAGAAAATGTATTCCACTGGTGCAAGAAATAAAAGAAAACAAAAAAACTGTCATTTTAAATTCCTTTTGTGGATCAAGATTTCATATGGACTCATTAAACTGGATCTGAAATATTCTACACTGATTACAGATTTTCTAAATTACATTTTCTGATTTGTGTGACATTTACCATATTTGTAAAAAACAAAAACAAAAAAACAAAAACACTTCAATGAATCCGGGCAGAAGAGAAAATAAACAAGTCAAAAGGTTTTTAATTATTCCTCTTTTGAATAATTTTAACACCACTTTATAATGAAATATGTCAAATGGACTGTTTCAAAACTTTTATCACATTTGCAAAATGTAAAATCTGCAGCCGTTTTCTTCCATTTACCTCTCAGAGGCCTTTTCCCTGCATGGGCATTTTTTAAAACAGCACTTCCTTCTGTTTCAAGAGTCGGTGTCTGTTCCTCATCTATTATCGGCACTATGAAGTGTAAACACTGCACCTTCTGGGAAATACCACTGGTCTGGTCATTTCTGGTCATTAGTGAGCCAACACGCCCTTCCTGCATTCAGAGCTCACGGACTATCGCTTCACACTGGCTTTCACCAGATGTCGTGTGGCATGGACTCTTTCCACCACTTTGATCTTTTGAGATTATGGTTTTGGTCCCAGGTTGGGTACTTCAGTCCTCCCATAATTTCCAGCTTTAAACTTGTTGAATTTTTCAAATTGAAAGGTGTATTTTCATGTTCACATCTATTTCTGTCTACTCTCAATCATTCCCTTTTCTCACCGCTACCTCTTCACGTTGCTCGTTTAGCACCTTGTTCACACTCTCCGCTGCACCTTGAAAGCAGATTTAGCTGCTTTCAAGTGGCGGTGTGAAGGATAAACACACCGCCACTTTTACCTTCTCAAACTCTGAATTCCAGCCCATTATAAAACTTTTACTGCCCATAAAAATGAGTAAATACAAGAATTGTAAAAAGAAAATTCTTTAAATTTGACTTAATTTTGACATTTTTAAACTGTGATGTTCAGGCACAAAAAGTTAGTTATTTAAAGAATTTTTAATCAAAGCATCTCTTAGAGGTATGCAGAATAAACAACACCGTGAAATATCTGTAACTATCTGTACGCTGTCTGCGAGCATGATGGTGTGGGAAGAGACAGACACTGGAGATATAGTTGTCATTTTCAGGGATGCTGTGTGACTGACAGGTCTGACCCAGTTTTCCAGTGGAACCACAGGCTAAACCACAAAACCAAACAAACTTCACATGGCCTTCAGCAACCAGTGGGATTATAAAGTCTTAACGTTTAACTCGTGCCGTCGTTTCTGTTTTAACTAAGGCAATATGTTTTGTCACTCTGAAGAAACGTGCAAGAACAACATCGGCCATTCCTTTTGTTTATCCTCAACTGGATTAATATTTTTTTGTCTTGATCTTTGAAAAGAGAAATTTATGTATGTTCTGGACTTTATAAATCTTCATAAAGTTAGACTTTGTCCATGTTGATATAGGCATAATCAGGAACGCCGCTAGGAATCGTGGGACCCCGGACAAAAAATGTGTCCCCCCCCACCCACGCGCCCACTGTTACAATTTTTTGAGTCTATTTGACCCATAACAAGCGTCATAATTTTACAGGCTTGCATCTGCCTAGCTTTTTTTGTTTCAATACTGATAATTAGCACAATATTTACTGCTCATGAATTTAACATCCAACAGTCAACATCCAGTATGCAAGCATGCTGCTTAAATATTTTCCTTAGTTTTAGATACTGAAATGTCTCTCCCCATGAGCAACAGTCAAAAGCAACATGCAACTACACATAAAACAATCCAGACTTCTGTAAACGGCTATGTAGTTGCATTTTATTCAAGCTGCAGTACATAACTTTAATAAAAAATATGTTTTCTCAATATTTGTTAAAGTTGTCACCATGTCATAACAGTTTGTTATGAGACAGATAATTTGTAAAAACAATCAATCTCTTATCTGAATTACTATTACTGGTTAAAGTAATGCACCGTTCTGACCAACAACAATCAATCAGAACCAGTGGTAATGTCAGTTAGCCTCATCCATTCACTGCTAAATGTGCTAATGGTGGAGAAACAACTTATTACAAGAAACCGTTTATCTGCTGTCAATGGTAGCTATGCTAACTAAACTGAGCATTGACAGTATGAATCTGCACAGCTCTGTGCTATGCTAGCTGCAGCATGGCACAAATCGAGGGGAGAGAGGAGGACGAGCAGCACCACATGAGATTGTGATTGACAGCACTAAAACTCTCCTACCACTGGCTGATTGGTTCTAGCACTGGGAGAAAGCAGAGGAAATATATTTTTCACAGATTATCTTTCATACCATAATGTCACAACATAATGACGTATTAACAATTATATGAAAAAAATATTTATATAAAAGTGGCATACTGCAGCTTTAATTTCACTTAGGAGAGGATGGGTCAGGAAGGACGTGGGTTAGAGCTGCTGCTGACTGACTCATCTGTTAAGTGGTAAAAGGTACAAATTAAATATATGAATATGCTGGTAAGTTTTTTCCTTAATTCATTAAATGCTAGTGAAAAGGAGGCAAACAGTAGTCTGTAGCTAAGCTAATTATGTTAAGTGGATGATAATCTCACACAGTCTACTCACCTCTCTTGGAGATAAACTGGGTTATAAATTAACATTTTTGCCTTTTTCTTTTTTTGAAAACCTGATTTTATAACTTCTTACCAACATAGTAATTGCTACAATCGTTTGTCTTCCACAGACTGCAGCTGAATAGAGTCACTCTCAAGTGCACTCAGCAGGTACAAACCATTTCATGCAAAAAAAAAGGGGGGGGGAGGTGTTCAGGGCAAATATGGATGTGTGTTTTTTGATCTGGGAGTGAGAATATAAAATTTTTACTGCTAAAAACAATCTTTGAAAATACAATACGTTAAATTTTGTAATTGACAGGGCCCTGATTTTTTTATTTTCATTTCAAGGACCAAAAAAAGCCCTGTTGGTCAGGGCTCCTAGAATTGTCATGCCATACCGCACCCCTGGTCCCACATAATGCCAGTGTAACAGTAGCTTCAGATATGTACACTCCCTGGCCACTTTATTAGGTACACCTTGAGTTGGACCCCTTTTTGCCTTCAGAATTGCCTCAATCCTTTGTGGAATAGATTCAACCTTTGCTGGAAACATTCCTCAGAGAGTCTCTTCCATATTGACATGATCTCATCAGACATTTGCTGCAGATTTGTCTGTTGCACATCCATGATGCGAATCTCTTGTTCCACCAAATCCCAAGAATGCTCTATTGGATTGAAATCAAGTTACTGTGAAGACC
>CAEGAF010114130.1:26291-37841 GCA_903067075.1 Micropoecilia bifurca
AATACTCAATTGGTACTAATTGACCCAAAGTGTGCCAGGAAAATATCCCCCACACCATCACCACCACCAGTCTGAACTTTTGATACAAGGCAGGATCCATGCTTTCATGCTGAAACCAAATTCTGACCCTACCATCCGAATGTCTCAGCAGAAATCGAGACTTGATCAGACCAGGCAACGTTTTTCCAATCTTCAATTGTCCAATTCTGGTGAGTTTGTGCAAATTGTGGCCTCAGTTTCCTGATCTTAGCTGACAGGAGTGGCACCCAATGTGGTCTTCTGCTGCTGTAGCCCATCAACCTCAAGGTTCAACGTGTTGCGTATTCAGACATGCTCTTCTACATACCTTGATTGTAACAAGTGGTTATTTGAGTTACTGTTGCCGTTCTATTAGCCTGAACCAGTCTGGCCATTCTCTGGCATCAACAAGGCATTAACTCCCACAAAACTGCCGCTCACTGGACATTTTCTCTTTTTCGGACCATTTTCTGTAAACCCTAGTGATGGTTGTGCGTGAAAATCCCAGTAGATCAGCAGTTTCTGAAATACTCAGACCAGCCCGTCTGGCACCAACAACCATGCCACGCTCAAAGTCACATAAGTCACCTTTCTTCCCCATTGTTATGCTCGATTTGAACTGCAGCAGATCATCTTTGCAATGTCTACATGCCTAAATGCATTGAGTTGTTGCCATGTGATAGGCTGATTCCACATCTGTTAATGAGCAGTTGGACAGGTGTACCTAATATAGTGGCCGGTGAGTGTAGGTTCACTCACAAAGTTCCAAAAGTATTAACAAAATATATAAAAATCAAGATTAACAATGACCATAATCACTTCTCCCCCCCAAATCGCGCCCCTGGGCCTAGTTCTGAAGAATTGCAACATTTCTTGTTTGACTTAAGATGATGTAATCACTGTCAGTTCTTTCTTCTATTTGCCTAATTTGACTCAGTGAGTACAAATAAAGACTGTTCATGTGATTTTTACATCAAAAGACTAACACTTTGAATGCCAAAAGCTTGCTGACACAAACAAAGCATTTTACACAACTGCTCAAAGAAGCAGCTAAATGAGAGTTTTCTTGAGGTTGTTTGGGGGCTGTAAGCAGTTAATATCTTCATTACAGTGGATAACCTTTAATGGTGTCTCTATTATTTATATTAAATATAAATTCAGATTGGTGCCAGCAGTTGAAGCCTAGCCCAGAATGGGCTAAAATCAAAACAGACTTCTACCAACATCAAACAAATTGAAATTTGATAATATCCATAGTTTATTGAAATAATGTTTTATGACCTTTTAAACCGTCATCACGTTTGCATCTGATGGTTGTTTACACCAGTGTAAGAGGTGGTGTTCCACCACTAACCTTAATGTTTGAAGCATGATCTGACTGTGGAAACGTAAAGCGTTTCTGGTGTCAAGATTATTCTGATATTCTGCACTGATTCAGAGCAGCAGAAACCGCTATTCGCAATACAAAGTGATGAAGTATTTCTTTACATTTTTTGCATTTGCACTCTAAAAGACGACGTTCAGTCAATGTTGTACAATTCGTGAAGTACCACTGATTTAATAAGAATCAAAAAGATGAAAAGTTTAACCATTTACATCTGAAACGTCAAGGAAGTTAAAGTGCTGAAGCTTCTTATTGAAATTCCAACTTCAGGTGATATTTTTGCTTTGTGGACTTAGAACTGGAAAATCCAACTTCTGGCTACAACTGGAACATACCAACACCTTACCAATCTTGTGTTTAAGTAAATGTAAACTTATTACACTACCTGACTTTAACCAACTAGGTTCTCGTTGGGTCACCCCTATGCCTTGAATTTTGGTGGGGGGCGGGGGGGAATCATATTTTATTTATCACTACAAAAGGATTCAGTGGATGCACATATGAAACTGGTGGGTTCGGTACCTCAAAAAGGTTAAGAACCACTGCGCTAAGACAAATTTCACATTGATTTACTTTTATGTAAAACTTTACTATTTTTTTTAACTTAAATAAGAACCACAAAAAATAGTCAATTTAACTAGTTTTTTGAAATGTACCTGGAGCGTTCAAGTGTGACATCATTTCCATGTCTGACCTATGACCTCAAAGGACAAATGAAATGTAGCAGACCAGACCAGACCAGAAACACTCTACGTGTCGTCCTTTGCTGTTTCTTAGGACAGGCCGAATTTAGATTGATCTTTTCAGCGTTCCATCCATGATGTCTGTAGCTTTCAAAGGATTGAAGATTTGTACTTGTAAATTTTGTGATTTGCCCTTGTGTTGTTGCAGAACTGTAACTGTGTATCTTGTAACCATAGCTCATAAACTTCCCACAGATAAAACTTCTGATTTCACATGTATGTTTGGGTTGAAAAGTAAGGAACACACACAAATCCTAAATATATGCAGGTTTACTGTGAAATTTACAAATTTAGACTCGGAAGCATACATTTTTCAGCCTAGCCCATATACCATATTCTAAAACTATTTTCTATTAAATAATCCTTTGCTGCTGTAACTAACCATCAGATTTCAAGCAGTTGTATGTTTCTGAGATGACCCTGTCCCTTCCTAGACTAAAGTTGATTCTTACCAACTGATGTCATCAACAGAGGGACTTACTGCAGATAAAACATTAACAGCGTCTAACCTTTTAATAAAACCTTAAAAAATCCCAAACTATCCCAGTGAGGAGAGTTCTGGACAAAAACATGTAACCATGGTAACAATTTTAGTTTATCTGATTTTTAAAAATGATTCCCAACAAAAATGTCAAGCATTTATTTGCAGAGAAAAACAGGTTTTCTTACTTAACACAAGAATCATATTATAATAATTGTTAAAAACAATTTATAGTACTTATATAAGTTTAGAAATCGCCTTTCACTGTGCTGCTGGGTTCAGCTGATCAAGACCTCGAGATAATTCCTGCTTTGGACAAATTCAACATACATTCTAATGTAGACATACCTACAACGATCTAAGAAAATCTTAGAAGTTGATGCTTACAAAAAAGGCATACTTTCACTTAATGTTTGAGAAAGCATTTTCTTTGAACGTCACTGATTTTTTTCCCGCTTGGGTTTATTTATGTGTTTGTGTGTCTTTCGCTGAGATTAGAACAGATCTAACAGACAGACAGATCTAACAATCTGACTGCCAGCAAGTCACAGCAACACACAAGCACAGACACTGCAAGTCAAATCAGGCTAATTAGACTTTCACTCTGTCCTGAAGGATGTCTGCCAAATCCAAAACCGACGCTAATTATGCCATCTCTGCTCATCTTTTATTCCTCAAAAATCCATACCCTACAGCTTAAATCAATGCATTACAAGTGCTGTAAACACTGTTTTATGTTTGATGTTAAGCATTAAACAGATGTCTAATGCTTAACATCTGTTTAGCATTAAACAGATGTTAAAACATGACCATTCAATTTCATTTAAAGCTGTTCATAGCCAAAATCCCAAATATGGAACCCTTCAAAATTCTTCCCTTTTGAACTTTTGCTTTTTTACTTAAAACCTTACTGAGTCTTTCCTGTAGTGGAAGTGGAAACCAATTTGCAGAACAATAAAAATATATTGTATTACAGGCCAGAGTTTAGTATGCTATGAAAAAAGGGGGGAAATGCAGGTCAGTCACTGAGAATAAACCTTTAACTGGGTCTTTCAGCAGTAATCAGTGACTTGAGCTGAGCTAACAGCACCACAGCTGGACAGCTCGTCAACCTCACTGACATATATCTGAATGAATGAACAGCTCTAATCATGAATCTTGGGTATGTGTGCAAGTCGAGTGAACGCACGGTGTGTGTGTGTGTCTGTGTGTGTGTGTAGTCTCCCAGATGGCAGCCAAAGGATTTTCCCTGATAGTTTGCTCTTCAGGAATTAAACCACCGGGTTTAGTTGGCATCGGCAGCTTTCCATGTAACAACTAAATCAAATCACTTCTGTTGCTCTCTGGAGAAAATCCACCACAGAGGAGTGAAGATTACCACAGACAAAAACAACAAAAAGAAAAACAAGGTCGTCTCTGAAACCTTTTCTGAAATCTGTGTTGGAGGCATTATTTTACCTTCCACTGTGCCAAGAAACCACAAAGCTAATAAATTAGGACTCCACTGCATATTAGGGGAAGGCTTCATCTGACAAAATGACACCACTCAAACGACAAGATCATCTCTGACTGTTAAATATTAGATGCGTATCATCAATACTTCATAGGTGAAGCCAACTTGAGCTCTCAACAGCCGCGACAAATCGGCTTCCTGGCAAAATGTTGGAACTCTTCAAAAGCGAGCAGCTGAGGACCCTCCTTATGGATTTAGTTAAATTTCTTCCTGCTGTGTGTACAAATCATCTTGTATCATTTTAATGGGCCTCGGCCGTCCGTCTCCAGGAATGACAGTCCACCCCTGGGGACGGAACAATTACTGCATTCAAATCCACACCGAGCTGTCTGAGGCCATCGGCATAACATAGGAGTGACAGGTGCTGACAACCTGTCTGGGAAGGGTTATCATTGTCAGCTCCAGTTATTTTGGTTCCTTCTCTGACACGTTTTTATTCCCCCACTATTCATCAGCATTTCGCCCCGGAGTGAATGAGAAAGTGGCCTGGAGCGTTTTCAAGGGATTCGGGTTACATTTTTTGCTGAAGTACGCCTCTCTTCATTCATATGTAAAATGTCCCATTTGCTGAACAGGGATGCTCTGGTTGGAACACTTCATCATGCCCACTCTTAATTTACCTTCATAATTGAGTTAAAAAAATTAACTCACCTGGTTTGACTCTTGTCTTGGTGAAGCCTAAATCTTCTAAAAATTGCGTACTTGTTCGACGACGCTGAAAGTCTACTTTAACTCCAAGAAATTCAACAGTTCCTGAGTTCTGCTACTGTTTCTGTCCAGAAACAAGTGTTTTCATCAATGTAAGAGATTTCAGCTGAAGTAGCTATTTCCAACAAAGCTTTTGACTGAACCTTTTCCGGGAATCAGAAAGGCTGTTGAAGTCTCTTCAACAAGTATTAAAAGATGTAACTCCAAGGACACTTCCAAAATCAGATCCCAGAATATTTAAGAATTAGATTATTGAACAACCTCAGTTTTTGCTAAGACTTTGGGTTTTACACATACAAGTAAGAAAATCCAAGTCGCTTCAAGTGTGGAGTTTTATCTCCAAAATGTCTTTGTCGCCTCCTTTTCGTCCTCAGGCTGTAGAGGGTTTTTACCCCCTCAGGTGCGAATCCAACAGGTTCTCCATCTAAGTTTTTTCCCTTGCTCGTCTTCTTCTCGCAGTCTGCTCTGATGTGGTTTTCTCATCCCGACATCCAAAAACTGTTGATCCCACAGCTGTTCGTCTCCAGTCCCCTCTCACACAGGTCACTGCCCACTTCCTATTTCCTGTTTTTGTGGTAACGATCTCTGCTACTGCTCCTTTTTTCGAGTCCTGGGAGAAGCAGGACAAAAACTTAGAGACTGGCTCCCCTGGTGAGGTACGGGGTCGATAGAAAGACGGCAAAAAGAAAGCAGCAGGAAGACAGAGGGGGAGTGCATATGTCAGAACGGCTCAAAGATGCACAACGAAGGCAGAAAAAGCAGGCAGCTCATGCTCCAGAAGCAGATGGAGTGAGGGAGTGTGTGTGTTTGAGGAGGGAGAGGAGAGGGAGCGTTTTGGAGAGCAAGGTGAGAGAGGCGCTACTCCCCTCAGTCCATCTCAGAAAAACAGAGAAGAAAGGTGGTGGGGATTTATGATTCATGTGTGTGAGATAAGGATTAAGTTAAACAGGTTATTGGGGATAATCCTCAGAGATTTCCCCACATGAGACTAGTAAATATTCCAGGGGGCTGACTTTGAGAAAAGAGTGTGTGTGAGTATATCTGACAAAGTGATCTGGTCTAAGCCTTGAAATGAGATAAGATGAGCAGGACTTTTGCCACACCCGCAAGGAGACAAACACTTTCCACCCCACCCTAATTCCCCTCTCTCTATCTTTGGGGTGGCTGGGTTTGTCAGTAATTTAGCGAATTGGAATGTGTGTTTTCATATGAAACCTCTCCCTGGCAACAACAGTCCAGTCTTTTCCTCCTCTCTTCTCCCTCCACTGTCTTTCCCATGTTTGCTTTAATTGTTTGCACTTTCAGTTCTGTTTCTACATCTCCAATTCAAACAATACGTTCTTAACATCTGGGAGTAGTTGTGCCTCATGACATCCATCAACAATTTGTTTTGACTTTGTATATGCAATTGTTCTCACAGCTTTCCGATTGAGGCTGTTCCAATTCATAGTCAGCTCCACATGTCGACAGCGTTTGGCATTTTTACACAGCCAAGCGACTCTTAGTACTCCAATATCAAAAACGTCTTGCATCAGACAAAAGATGAGGATTAACATGTGTATCCAAGTTAGTGTCATGAATTAAGTAGTTGGTGGTGGGGATGAGACCTGGTCAGACACAGGTTAAGTGCAAAAATTATGGTTTTAATGATAATCTTAAACATTGCAAAATCCAGGCAGCATAGGTGAGCAATGAGCTCATCTGTGCTGTGACACGAGAAGCACTGGAAACACACAGGACTGTAACACAACATATGACACACAACTAAGAGCCAATGGGAACAAGAGACACAGGTGGGTTTAAATACACAGGGACTAATCAGGTAACACGACAGACAGCTGGGAGTAATCAGGCAGACACATGGAGACTCAATTAACTAGTAACACACACACAAAAATACACACAAAAACAAAATCCTAACAGTTAAGTGTCCTTACAGCTTGGTGTTGGGACACAATCTGTTCCCAGGAGTTTTGTTAAGTTTAAAAAAGATACAAACAAGAACAGTTTGATAAACAAAAAAAACAATATTTTAGCTCCAACAAGGCAAGTCTTAGAGTTGTAAAGAGTGATAAGCTGAAAAATGCTGCCGTGTTTCAGCTTTCCATTGGGGCTTAGCTAGATTTCTTTTAGCGATATTGGAAAGTTGGCTAGAAAGCAGGATCTACTCAGTGGCAACAAACTCTGGCTAATGATAAGAGTTAGAATCTCAAACATTTGATTTTTTCCCAACACTACAAAACATCATGGGTACAACATCAGCTGGGCTGACCAGCAGCCTCTGTGATATGGATGCTGTCTATGGCTGTTACTGTAAAGGATCCTTCTTTTTTTATGGCGATTGGCAAGCAACATATTGATGTGAATTATCGCCATCTACTGGAATGGAATGTGGACCAGCTACATATATATATAAAAATATATATATCAATACAGTTAACTGTATAAACTGTATAACTGGATAAACACAAAAACGGAAAATGAAAAACACAAGTTTGTCCCCATGTTGGATGTTTTCTGTGATTCACCCAGCATGTACAAGAGTAATGGTTGTCTCTTTAACAAGCAAACAAAATGTCATATGTATGAAGGAAACTTTATTTACCCGTCTCATTCCCTGAACCCCATGTGTGTGTATCTTTTAGATATTTGCTTTCAAGAAAAAAATCCAGATGCTCTTGGCCTACTTTTCTAAAAAAAAGAAAAAGAAAAAGAAAAAAAAAGACTGACACTAAAAACTGCATCTCCGTTCCAATCATGACATGTAAGGAAGCATATTCTCCCCCATTGGTGAGGGGGAGACCACAGGAGGCGAACATCAAGGACCGCAGGACCGAGAGCAAGGGGAGCCAGTAAGAGACAGAAAGATGTTTAACATGACAGATTTTTAAAATAGTGTCTCTCTGCCTAGAGGGCCCACTTTCAACAATAACACCTACAACACATCAGCTACAAAGATCTTCAGAGAAGCGCTGAAATCACATGAAAAATAGCGACTGGAAACCGTGTAACAAATCTGGGTCACGCAGGTTTAGGACTTCACAAGGTAAGAGACATGGCAAGCCAACTTTAGGAAGTGTGTGATCTTTGATCTGATGTTCTTTAACTTTCTGATGACAGTTCCATGTTTTAAAAAATGCTCAGATTACATGGATGATTTATTTCTGATGAATGATGTTCCTCAGAGTCTTGAAATGTTTTTTTTTTCTGGCATCCTTTTGTTTGCTTTGTGCTCTTACTCACAGACTGCCTTTTATTTCCAGCTGTACAACATTTTGTTCAAGGACTTTAAAAGCAACAATAAATAAATTCCCTTTACTAAGGGAATTTATTTACTCAAGTGTCACGTTTTTTTCAACGTTTCCAACACAAATGTGTGTTTTTGACTAGCCTGAGCTTTTAAAGGTGCTTGTGATTATTTCATGTGGAGATATGGACCTTTTAACCTGCCCAGGGCCCGTGGATGCAACAAAGCACTTACCATGAAAATGAACTCCAGTAATGATTGCCTTTCATTGTAGCTTATGTTGGTTTATTCTTTTTCCATCTGCATGGTAACATGTTGGAATAAACGTTTGCTTTACAGTTACTTTTAAAAGGCATTTGAGTATTGTTGAAGCGATTTGGTTTAAAAAAAAACTCTAATCTTTTTATACCAAATTTGATTTCAAAGTATTTATTTTCCTAACTTTTTCCTTAAAAATACAAATGACAAATAATATTTTTTAAAATTCTTTTATTTTGACAATTCCTTCTCTGAGTTAACCCGACTTCAAAGTCAAAATAATCTGTAGATAATCACCCAATTGGTGAAAAACAAAATCCATATTTTTTCCAAAATTAAACCTAGAAAAGAAAATTCATTAATTGCTTAAAATGGTTTATTGCCCAGCCATACATATGTGTCCAAGTGGTTTTGCTGATCAGGCATCACAGTAGTTACGGTTCAGATGAGATACCTGCTCAGACTTTGCTTTCTGTTACAGGACACAGAAAATACATATTTCTTGTGTTTCATCTGAATGTCCTTGTTTCAAGGACTCTAAGACTGAAATGAAGCACTGCCTGTTAGCCAGAGATTGCATCATCTGGTGTAGTATTTTGGACTGAACCAGGCATGTCTGCAAGATGTGATGAACATCTGCGCAGGAAAAAAATATATGCATAAGCAGGGTGATAGAGCAACTGTAGATTTCATTGATATGGGTCAAACTATGTCATCCATAAAACATTTTTGTCTTTCTCAAACATCTATTAGCATAATGTGTCAATTATAAGAGACCAAGATGTGTGTTTGCTACTTTGTGAAGGGATAAAAAAATAAACTGTACAAATAAATCATAGCTGCAGACATGGTAAAACTATAAAAAAATACACAAACTCAAATTTAATCTTTGGCATTTCAGGTAGCATGATTTTCAAATAACTTTGTTTAATCTGGTTTGGAAAAAAAATCATGTAGAATTCATTAAATAAAACATCTATTTGATCAATATGTTTCATATTTAATGTGTTCCACATACTGTTACATTTTTGAATAAACTTTGCAGCTTTACTATCAGCCTGTGTCATACATGCTGATAAACACATATCCATGTCTTTACAAAATAATCACTAATTTCATTTTCTGATCATTTTTAGTCAGGATTCATCAGTCAGTCAGCCTGATTGTTGTTTATCACAAATATCACACCACAAATAAGCATTTAGAGAAGCATTATGCAAATAGAAAAAGTTATCAAAGTGGCTTCTCAGGGTTTGTTGGTTAATTTAGTTAATCAGTTAGTTAATTTGGTAAAAAAAACTGCCTCTTTTGTAGAGTTTAATGGTAATGCTGATCAAAATCAATGCAAAGGTCTGTCTCACATTTTCTAAAAACATCTTGATTCCCAACATTTTTGGCAGTGGTGGGTGAACACTGCTAACTAGAATGTTAGCTATGCTAACCCCAAAGCGTAAATCACAAGCATTAGTTCTGCTTTAGTGTTGGTGTAATGCTAAAGCATTAGCTCCCACTGTAGTTCTACAGCATCATGGCTGGAGAACTTGAGAGGAAATGGACCTGCTGCGTAAACAGTCTAAAGCCACTTCAAAATAAGAGCATGAACATAAACGTCTAACTACTTGAACAATTCCGGTCAATAAATGAAGCTTCAATACAGACATTGAACTTTAGATGACTAAAGGACAAAACAGTAAATTAGAGATTTTAATTTATTCTCTTTGAACAAAGCCAGGCTTCTGCTTTCGCTTAATTTAATTAGATTTGAAATCTGCTTTCTGTATTTGGTCAGGCTGTCTTCGTTGGATATTAAAATTTGTTTGGTTATCCAAAACCTTTAGTGTGGTGAAAAATGAACAGAATAAGTGGAAAAATACATTTTATGGCTTCTCTGTCCACCAGCAGAATTCAGGCATGGCAGTGACTTTGATCCAAAGCATCATTTCAGTTTTTGTCTGACCGTTGTGACATGTCTCCAGTGACATATGTAAAGACATTAACCGATAACACATTCATGTGTGCAACTACTTTACTGCGACTATATCATGCTTGTTGAGATCAGTGCGCCTGCTAATTTTTGTATACGTGTTGTAGTTTAAATAGAAAATGATCCCCCGGGACAGATCTGGTGAAGTGTGCTCTTTAAAAATAGCAGGGTCGCTGTCAACATTGTTCGGATCGGGCTCACTTGCTCCAGCGTGTTTCAGTGGGGGTGTATTTCTGTATGCCACCATGATCAGTGTGTGTGTTGTGCATACTACAGTCCCTCTGTCTCAGTTTTCTGCATGTGCGTAGACAAGCAACAGCTATTAGGATCTGTCAACATGCATGACTGATCTCCACATGCCCTGTGTGTATGTATGTACTAATAAACGGCCGTGTCTTCAAAGAGGTATGAGGTGGATTTATCCAGGACCCCTGTGGCTGATGTTTGTAGTAATGTGAAACACTGCCTGAGGCTGACATGGGTAGAGAGGAAGAGAGAAAGGGGGCGGGATGTAATGGAAAAAGGTGGCTGAGGAGACAAAGAACAGCATAAAACAAATAATGTATTTACATTCATATGTTGCCAAAATGTAATTCCTCAATTTCTTTTTATTTCCTTATCTCGTTTCACACTAGCCTCCGTAATGGAGCCCATGATAATTGCAATATTGCGTTTATATTTGTGTGTGCAGCACAACACACACAAATATAAACTTGCCAGCGCAGCCAGCAGGTTTATATTTGGACAATAAAATAATAAAAGGACATTAAAATGCAATTCAGCAGTAACTGATTGTCACAGCTGTGAAGTTTCTCAAAAATCCAAACCAAAAAGACAACATACTGTACGTACCGATGTGATAGTTAGCAGCGACGTGGAACCAGAAGCAAGCGAAAAAACAAGTCTATTTCCGTTTTCTCATTTTTCATTTAAAATAGTGGTTCTCAACATGGGCGGTGCCGCCCCCCAGGGGGCGTTCAGAGGACAGCAGGGGGCGCTGGCAGACATTTTTTAAAAAGGGGGGTGGAGGCTGGGATGCCTTTGGGGGGAGTTTGGTCGAAGGTAAACTTTACACTTTAAATGCACAAAATGCCTGTTTAGACTTTGAGCAACTTGGTAAAAATGTACAAACGTTCTTTCTATAGCGTTAAGATCGGTGCTGTAAGTGGTCCGTTATGAAACGGGGGTGATAGAACAACGGAACCACAGCACTT
>CAEGAF010114135.1:0-11869 GCA_903067075.1 Micropoecilia bifurca
TATATATATATATATATATATATATATATATAAGGAACGAAATAGATTGATTTTGGGATAGGAAGATAAACTCATGACAAATGGCAAGAAACAGACACCACATTTACAGGACTGACCAGTGAATGCCTGCTTTTTTATTTCAGAATGTGACCTTGTTGTGTGATTTCTTCTCTTTTCCCCCTGTCTCTCTCTCTCTACTTCTTATGAAATCCTGATGGTGAGGTTTGCCCACATGCTCCACCCGAGCAGGGACGGTACGTTCCCCGAGCCAGCACCAGACTCCAAAGAGCAGTTGTTATTTCATGGTTGCGTGCAAGCGGAATCAGGTCAGCTGCACTGGGTTGCAGGACTGCTGGCTGAGTTTGTAACGTCCTCCATAAAAAAAAAGAATAAAAACGACAAAAAAAACAGTATATGATGAAGACGTTTGTACAATTCCCCAGGTAGGAAATAACTGGCCTTTTAAAAGCATCATACACTTAAAGATAATTATAGATATTTTTCCTTTTTTTTTAAAAAAAAAAAAGCGACACATTTTGGTTGAAAAACAAAAGCAGAAGACTCTGCTGAAAAAGCACAGCATAAACCTTTGTCATCAGTTACCTGCACTGTAGCTGTCTCGGATTAAATTATACCTTTCTCTAAATAAACATTATGAAGTTAGTAAAGCCTCTGCAATTTCAGAGATAGATACTTTGTACTCTGGTAGTGCTTTGTGTGAGCGAAGTACGGATGAGTGTGCTTGGGACCTTCCCCCTCTGACATTAGCAGGGGGTCAAATGTGCATGTAGGGCACCGGGCTCTCCACCTCCCCTCTCTCTGTGATGTTAAATGTCAACCAGCAGCATCCACAGAAAGCGAGGTGAACCTCTATTCTCATGCGTATGCCAGGAGATCCTAACGTCCAACTCCTAAAGATACGTTTCTGCTGCATGCGAGGCAATTACAGCCGTAAAGGAAGGAAAATTTATCGAACCACTATGATCTCGTTTTAGTGAAGTCACTGGTGGAGGGGTCATTGTGAACGCAGACTTTAATGTTAATCCAAAATGAGCTGCCTTGTCTTGATTTGTTTCAGAAAGCGATGTTTACAGCATTATATGCAACAAACGTTTTTTTTTTTTATCTGACCTGTGTGCCCATTAAATGAAATCGAATTAAACAAGCTGATTCATTTTGGACACAGGTGCTCGTCTCCCTGGAAATCATTCACTTCTAATGGCTTTTATTGGAGTGCTCCTGCTTCATCTTTCCTGGTCAGTTATTTTAAAGAGTGCTCAGAGCAGCATCTGATCTACACGTAGATGCCTCTCAATAAATTACGATAACACGGAAGAGGTCATTCATTTCAGAAATTTACTTCAAAAAGACAAACCCATATTTCATATGTACAAATAAGCATACAAATTATTTATTTCTGTTCATTTTAGTAATTATCTTTAAAACCCAAAATACAGCTTACAATTTGCATATTGCATGAGACAAATAAAGAAAGTATGTATTGACTCAGAAATATGGTTTTATGGGTGGTCTAACAATCCGTCACTGACACCACAAAGAGTCTGCTAAAAAAGCTGGTTGTTCATCCATAATGTCCTCTTGTCCACCACCATATGTTTAAAGAACACTGTAAGAAAAAGTCTCTAATTTACGGTAAAATACTGGCAGCTGTGATTCCCAGAATTTTAACAGAAACCTAGCCCCGTTTCTTCTATACCAGAGCAGCCACTGCACACCTATCAGTGCTGCACAGAGAGCTTCACAGTATGCATCGTGATTGAGCGACTGGTTGAGCTGAATCTCAACATTATCAGCGCGGTGTCGCACACAAAACAGTTCGATGTGAACATCTTGCAGTTTCCTATGCCAGTGCTGAGTGCTTTTGCGTTCGTGGCTGTAGAAGTTATCCTTTGTGCAGATGTCTGTGAAGTGAAGTACGCCTGAGGATGTTGGCGGCAACAGGAAATTGCTCCTGCCCATGTTACTTAAGCTGTTTCTAGGTAACCAAAGAGTGAATGAGTTAGTTGATTGCACGAAGCTCCATCTTGGCCCAGGTTGAGTGGTTAAAGTCTTTTCATCTGCCTATAAACCTCCAGAATGCTGCACAGTTCTGGATCAGAATTTATTGAAATTGATCAAATCAATTGCTACTGATCACGAGACAAAGATATTATTATTGCTTTATCACCTGGCCCGATGCACAAGTAACAAGGTTAACCATGAGCTTGAGAGGATTGTAAAACAAAGTTAAGACGTGATCTCCAACTCTTTGATTGCTGAACCTGAATAGACAAGAAGAAACACTACTTCAATGCCCTCTTTTCAGATGAGAATCAACTTCAAGTTGATTTTCAAAGTAGGGCTGCAGAGTGGAGCAGATCTGCCTTGAAGGTCCTCGGTTTGAATCCCGGCCTGAGGGTTTTCTGCACGGAGTTTGCAGTTTCCATGTTCTCCATGTGCATATGTGGGTTCTCTCTGGGTACTCTGGCTTCCTCCTGCAGTCCAAGACAATGACTCTTAGGTCTCTCTAAATTGCCCTTAGGTGTAACTGAGTGCATGATTGTTTGTCCTGTGTGACTCTGTGTTGTCCTCAAGCTAAAAAAAACCTTATAGAGGTGCTGATTTTATTCATCAGTAGGATGGAATACCTGTCATTGCCATAGGCATGGCATCACTGTTCCTAAAAATCTAGCAAACTGGCCTCACCTAAACCTCACAGAACGCTATGGAGTACTGTTAAGAAGAAGACGAGAGATACCAGCATCTCTCTATATAAACAACTTCTTTTTATGCACTGTTAACATAGTTGGAGAAACCAAATTTGGAATTTCTATTGGCTATAAGCACAATTAAGAGAAATAAATGAATTCAAACATACCACTGCATGCTGCAATTCCACATAAAATTATTTATTAGTTGATTAAACAAAATTCTAATTCCCAACATCTCCAGCTGTCTCTCTGACACAATTTTATAGGTCTCAGAGAACATGTAGCTGTAGATCTGTGTAGGAGCGTGTGCACTCAGGACTGGACCGGACTCAGGACCTGGAGCTGCACTTTCCCTGTTCCCTCCAATAGAGAACCCATTGACGCCCAATCAGCAGGTCTGTTCCAGCATTGTAAGTGGAAATTTCTCCTCCCTCTCTCATACCCCCAAGGTTTGTGAAATGGGGGTCAATGGGTCTGTTATTGTTTTTCTCTGCCTCTTTATCCCCACATTGGTCTGTGATGTCAACAGTGAAACGACAGCTGAAAAGGAAGACGAAAGAGGGGAATGCCCGAAGAGGAAATAACAGCTATTATGAATTCAATGCATTTTTACTCTCAACAGGGTTTACAATTCTTCTTTTGGTCACAGATGCATACTCCTATAGATGTTGGAAGGGGGGTAAAATATCACTTATCCTTGCCAACAAGTTGAATCGACATCACATTTAAGCAGCAGTTTGAAATGTAGCTTTTTATTGTTTTATTTTTTTTGCTTGTTTTTTTTTTTTTTTTGCTTGTGTCGGAAGCAAACCAGCATCGTCCCACTGCGTTCTGTGAAACTAGATGTTATGC
The DNA here is from genome assembly GCA_903067075.1 of Micropoecilia bifurca. Lineage (NCBI taxonomy): Eukaryota > Metazoa > Chordata > Actinopteri > Cyprinodontiformes > Poeciliidae > Micropoecilia > Micropoecilia bifurca. The sequence goes on from CAEGAF010114135.1 coordinate 3,564, forward strand.
TCAGAGGTGGAGTTTTATTCCTCCGTCTGCAGTGTGATCATCTCACCAAAGCACTGCCATAAATTTCTTCTTGATGTAATTGTATTAATGCAGCGGAATAACGGATGAATGTATGTTGCTCACTGATTACTAACCTCTCTCTCTCTCTCTCTGGCTGTGTGTCCTCGCTGCCTTCCTCATCGCCTGCCTGACTATCGGAATGGGAACGTGCAGCCTCGAGTTGATGCTGATTGCAGCAGCTGCCAACACATGAATCTCCATGGCAACAATAACGGTTGCCGGGCAACCATGCTCTTTTAGGGACACTGAAAGAAGCCCAAAGGCTTACTAAAAATATATACGTGGGTATGGTGCTTCTTGAACGCCACGGCTGAATGCTGAGAGAGGGGGGGAAGCTCGGAACCATTAAGCGCTTCAGACCGTGCATGAGATGTTTTCCTGCTCTCAGCTGCAGCGTGATGTTATTTTGCTCCGAGTTTCAAATGGCATCCGCAAACACTGATTCCCTCCGTGGCATTAACACGGACACCATCGACTGAGGCCTGAATGCTTTCAGAAGGTTACGGCGCTTATTAGAAATCTGGCTTTCAGTGATAGGGATGCTTTTATAAACACAAACACACACACTGGCATATATATATATATATATATATATATATATATATATATATATATACATACATAAATGTATATATATTTATGGGAGTGTGTGTATGTATATTCAGCCATTTTGGCTCCTGCATCCTGGTCCTTCGCTGCAGCTTGCGCAAACGCAGGTGGCATGCGCACGAGCTGAGGAACAAAGCATTCCATCAGCGCCAGTGACATCACTGCAGTCAGCTCAGCTGTTTCTGCCTGCTGCTATAAATAGTGTGGTGGAGACAGCGTATTGCCTATGCAGAAAATATTTGACTCCTGACCTGAAGCCGGGAGAGATTTGTTTTTTTTTCCTTTTTTTAAATATTGCCTAATCTGCTCCCATTACAACAGCTGTGAAGCATAGGTGGAATTTGCACGTTACTTTATAAAACTTTGCGTCATCTCTTAGTTGAAAGCAGCATCTTGTTTTTATTATGTGAGATTTGAATACATTTTGTAGAGCAAGATGAGTGATGCGCATGATTGTCCATGCCGAGTAATGTTCTTTGAAGGGGCTTGAAGCTACAAAACTACCATGTAGAATAAATGAAACTAGATAAGCCACTACTACTGAACGTGTTTTACATTTTGTCACAAACCCACAACTGGATTTCATTGTAATTGTATGTGTTAGATCGTGTTTAACACAGTATATGTTTTGTACCTGCTTAGCAGGCATCATACGCAATAACTGAGACTGAAATCTATTAGGTTTCTGTTTTATGATAATAAGGTGTAACCTCAACTTGGTGATTTTGATTCAAATCACCAGTTTTGTTAATATCAGAATCAGAAATCTTTTTATCTGCCTTTGCCATGGATTAAAAATGTGTCGCTAAAACAAACTTATTGTAGCACAACAAACAACTTATTTCTTTTTACTTTCTCCTTGCGATACTTTAATAAAGATCAGATTTATAGAGGCACCTCTGATAGTTATCCTCTCAACATAACTGACGACCTCACCTGTCAGTCATTCTAGCAGGTTTATCAGCAACTGACCAATCAGCGGTCGCTATTTGTCGCGAAGTGCACGCGCCTTATCTGGAGGAGCTTCACTTCCGTCAACATTGTCGAGGTTTGTCACGCTGCGGTCAGAGAGATTTGAGGAAAAGAACCTGAAATCATGTTCAAATGTTGTCAATAGGGAATATATAATCCCGACAGTTGTTACAGAGGATTGAATACAATTTATTAGATTTTCAAAACTAATGGAGTCCGGAATGGATCAAGGCCTGCAGCTGACCTCATGTCCGTCGACGGCAACTGTCACATGTTCGTCTGTATGAAGGTAACTGGTAGCAAATATCCTTTTATATGTCATAACAACGTTTATAGTCAAATCTGTCAATAGGTTTAGGTAGTTATACTTGATTTTATGTGGGTAAATTCCAATGGTTCCTCTATTTTAGCTTGAAAACATGTGCTATTGTAACTGCGGTACTTGCATTTTAGCATCTTTTTATGCTAATGTTTATTTCTAAGTATTTTCCTTAAGGCAGATTTTCACAAGTCTATCATTTAAGTCATTACTCACCCATTTTGTACATGCGACTGCAGCGTTCACTCTCACATTCAGTGAAACTTTGTGCCCCATTTTTCCTCTGGCTGCCAAAGACTTTAGCTTTAATGTAGATTTCTCTGTTGTTTGCTGCATATAACCTCACAGGCCTAACGTAGGACTTGTTTGAGAATTTTCTTGCCTGCCGTATTTGCCTCAGTGTTGGCTAATGAGATAAAAAATGTCTTAGGTATTGCATTGAGTTCCACTACCTCCATCACTGTTTGCGGGAGGGTTTATCTACTTCCGCATGGAGGCGGATGTTACGTCAATTCTCCCGCCTGAGCTGTAGGTCTCTGCATCTTCTTCAGTGTTACTTGGTCTTTGTTGCTGGCATTTCTTGGCCAATTTTTAACTTTGACATATGTTTTTCTTCTTTGTGTCATTGATTGAACATAGTTTGGTGAGATTTTCATAGCTTGAACTATTGTTTCATAACATAATTCTGCTTTATCTTTCTCCCTAACCTGTCTGCTGTGTATCTCGGTTTTCATAATGCTCTTTGTTCACTTATGTTATCTAACTAACCTCAGATAAGTCCAAAGACTTCAAGACATTTGAAGGCAAGATGTTACAATGGATTTTATTTATGGGTACTAAAGTACTGAGGTTTGAATGAAAATGCAAACCTGTGAATAATATTTGAGACTCTTGTCAGTTGCCATACACCTCACAATTTTGCACTTTAATGTTGGTCTATCACTCAAGCAAAGTACATTGAAGTTTGAGGTTGTGATAGGACAAAATGGGGAACAAATTCATAGGATGTAAATTCTTTAGCAAGGGGTTCTGTTCTCTGTTGTTTGGCCTGTTATATTAGACACCTGAAACACATATAGGATCGATATGAGGTCTGCTGTTTCGCTCCCATTTCAGGGTGATTTTATTTAAAAGCTTGCGCTTATCTTTCAGCTCAACGTACACATGTTTCATTACTTTATGTTGGTTGCTACGCTCAATGTCTTGCTGAAACGGAGTTTGCCACCCCCAGCTGCAAACCATGAAATTACACGTAGCTGTGACATTTGAATTACCTTGTTACAGCTCTCATTAAGTAGGTCATACCTGCACCTGGGCTGATAAAGCGCCTTGTATCACAGACAGAAACTGCGCTCCTGTCACGACGCTCTAACTGCACTTCAGTCATTATGTCACACTAATTAGATACAGTGAGGGCAGCGATTGTGATTTCAAGATGAGTTGAGAATATATTTAGAATAACAATTTCAGGAGCTTCTCTTTTTTCTTGTAATTTGACGGATGGCTCTGGAACTTAAAAAGGGTTGAGGTAAGACTCGGATATAAAGGAAAGGGTAAAAACGGAGGCAAAGCAGAGAAGAGTAATTCAGTCGAACGTTTCCCTGCATGTGATCTCTGCTTACTTTCCGACCGCTCCTCAGACGAGTACAGCAGCCTGCACCCCTTGCAGTCTGCTCAGCCTCAGGGTCGTGGTGTGGCTGGCCAGGTGCCAGAACGCGTGCAGGATGGGGGGGAGGGCAGAAGGGGGGCGTGCCATGGCGTTGGCCCTCGCAGGCTGGCAGCATTGAGCAGCATAAAGGCATTCAGTGGCGTGAATGTCGCTTTGTCTCGGAGCAGCATGCCAGGCTAGCTCTAATGAGGCAGCTCTTTGTGGTGGGCCTCTCAACATCAAGTGGGCTGGTGGACTCATTAACCTGACTACTGCAAATAAAGCAGGCAGGCACAAGAGGTGCCTATGATAGCACACTTAAGGCCCAGCTGAATCCCCCACCCCAACACCTCCTCCCTGTCCTCTTTTCCCTGCAGTCTCTCAGGCATCCCAGGACTCCTCTGATAGGAGGAAACCAGCCTCTGGCCTATTTCAGGTGTCCCAAAGAGGGATGGGGAGTGATTTCCTCCTTTTCTATCCAGTCTCCTTCACTCCTTGAACTTTAATCAGCTTGACTCTTAATACTATAACCTAGTCTTTTTTTTTTTACTATAATATATGAATGAAGCAGTCTTGCACGTGGTGTCTGCAGTTCAACTCCTCACCTCTGTAACTTTTCTGCATGTCTGACCAGGAGAGCTAAAGGCTAAAGTTTGATGGATTTAAACAGCCTGAATAATGTCAGTCAGTATTTAAGGTGGTTGAATTGTTTGCTCTTGTTAGTTGTATTTTTCTACATATTTTTTATTTTTATTAAATAGATTTTTAAGACCTTCATTTACAAGTCCAACCTGAGGCTGTACAGTCATTGCATGGTTGATAGGAGGGAAATGTAAAGCCAATGCAATCGTTTATTTTTACGCCTTCCACCAAAATGCGTCTTTAAAAAGAAACAACAACATTTCGACAAATATTAGTGAATCTTCAGCAACGTCTTATAAAGACAAGCATCCCATTAAGCACACATCAACACCCCTCTTCCACCAACTTTGGGAGTTGTTTTGGGATATTTGTATTAATTTCAACCCACATTGTGATCTGGCCAGTTGTGGTTCATTATCTGAGGGGATGTTTTACTTTGGTTTAGAGAACAGACTTACTTTGCTCCCTTTCAAAGAGAGTGTTTTGTCTTGATCTTTTGGTTTAATGGAAAAACAAAACTCTAATCTTTGCGGTGTAACTCTTGTTTTATTAGTTTCTCTCAGCATTTCACAGTCTGATCTTGTGGGGTTTTTCTTGGGGTGTCCACTCCTTGGAAGACTGGTAACCTCTTTTACACGCATAATTAATTTCTGTCTTTGGTGTTTGCAAATGTTTTTATAATCCTGCCTACCATTTCTGTGAGTTCGGAAGGCGATTGGCCGCACTTTAAAATATTTAATGGTGTCAGAGTGAAAGGGGGTGAATATAAATACAATGCCATGATTGCCAGATTTTAATATGCAAAACATTTTCATAACCATGCATCATTTTTATTCCACTTCACAATTATGCACCACTTTATGTGAAAAAGGTTCAACTGTATGTGGACTATTTTTTTGTTTGCCTTGTTCTCTTGTTTTTATTTTATAAATTGCAGCATTCTGCAGTACATTTCTTATTCCTTTCACTGTTGTGGTTTCAACCTTTGTAAATATTGGATAAAGCAGCACAATTTCAGCAGATCTTTCCTATCTGTGCTGTTTTCTGCTGTTTTGATCTTTATTCTCTCATACCAACATATTTTGACTGTCAGGTGATCTTTTCTCTGGCGTTATTGCACCTCTTTTCCGAGCGTGCTGAACTGCTGTCAGTCTGATTTTTAATTTAATCATTAATGAGTCCTGTTTGAATGTTTTAAACTCGGTAAATCATGCAGCGGGTTGATAAACTTGACTTATTTAGGTCGGGGAGGCTTTTTATGACTTGTTCCCCCAGCTGATGCTGGATTGTTAGCGAGTCTGCTAAAGAAGATTTGCTCGCTCGTTTTGATGAATATTTTTATGGTGGCTTGGAAGTCGTGTCGCTCACCGCTGAATTATGTATCCGAGTGAAAGTGGGTCATGAGCAGCTGCTTCTCGCGCACCGACAAGGACGGGTCAGAGACTCATCTCACATTATGATGGTTTGTTTTATATTTCTCATTTTTATTTATCTCTCATAACCCTGCTGGTTATCAAGTATTATGGCTCATGGGTGTGAACCTCTCTGAAACTGATTCAACGTTAATGTCGTGTACTATTTGATGTATGGGCCCTGGAATTGCTCCGGCATTTGGTCAGATTGCTTGTATGTAGATTAGATTCATTAGATATTCAGCCCCACTATTTTTCATCGTGTTTCCCCACACTCATTTTACATCCTCCCATTGTCCTCTCAGCTCAGTAAATGATTTTAATCTGCCGATGCTGTGTACCCTTGATAAGCCGCGCGCAGATCCAGGCAGAGCTGCGAAAAGGCAGGAAGAGGCTAACGGCACAATAGGAGCTAATCGTACGAGCGCCACATTTTCTGAAAAGGAATATTCATGCCAACATCAAAGGGGTTACCACTTCTGACACTGACAAATTGCAGATGAGGTTTCATTAATTAAGTAGGCCACTAATGTTTATTTAAATGAAATTTATGGTTGCATTATTGATCTGACACAAGGCACACAGAGAATCTGAGCAGGGCGACGCTCTGTGAGGCTGTGGATGTGGGGGCAGGGACAGAAACATGTAGGAGGAAGAATCATGGGGGACGTTCTTGGTACTAGCAAGTCAAATTTTGCTATATAGATGTTCTGAGTTGCGTGAAATATGTCCTGGGTGAGCCCCTGCATAAATACTATTGTTTTTTAAGAATCTACTTTCACTTAAGAATTATGTGCAGCAGTCAATGAATTGCAGTTTTACCATCTGTTTTAATTTGTGGAGGTCCACTAATGATCTGCTTTGATTCATTGTTGTGCTAGAATATTAATCTCACCCTCTGCAGTGCAGTGTACCACTTTCTTCGACAGAAAGTCACTCCACAGCATGATGCTGCGACCACCATGCTTCACAGTAGCCAGCCGATGATCAGTTCCTATTTTTGTCCAGCCATGAAATTCAGGCCAGTTTAATTTAATTTAGTTTCTCCTGGTTTCACAATGTTTAAAGTAAATTTTGGCAAAATTTGAGAGAGCTGTCCACTCACTGCACCAAAGGGCTGATTGATGAACTACTTCTTCTTTCAGAAAAAAAGACTGGACCTCCACTTAGTGACTGTTGGGTTCTTGGTTACATCTTTGTCCAAGGTCCTTCATCCCTGATTATTCAGGGTCAGGCAGCCAGTTGGAAGACTTTATCCCTTTCCAAATAATGGAGATCACTGTGCTGTGCATGACGTTCAGTGGTGCAGAAATAATTTTGTCGACTTAATTATTTGAGTTTTGCAGACAATTTTTTTGGCTTCAATTATTCGTTTCTGCACAGATATCTACTCTCAATTGTAAAATAAAAAATAATGTACACCATAAATACAGTTGTTTAATCAATTGGAATATATTTGACGTGGATTCCAGACTTCAGAAACATCTAAAGTAGGAACTCTGTGTTTCAGGATCTTTGTAGTGTTCTGGAAGTCCAGTCCACATCTTTTTTGAAGTTCTTTCACCGCCCACAGAAAGAATGACTCCCTGGGCGGTGAGCCACATTCCTTAGATCATAAACCACTATTGGATCTAAATGTACAATGTTATTGCCTTCTTGGCAACCACAGGCTTAAAATGCACATGCAGTCTCCTGCATTCAGTTCAATGGCAGAGACTCATATCTTCTGCAACAGTTCACTAAAGGTCTGAAATGTATTTACTCCAGTGACTGCAGGGAATTTCTTGCCGGAATCCAGAAAATTCACATCAAGGAGACAAACCTAACCTGATCGCGTGTGCACGCGTTTATGCACACGCACACTTTTTTTTTTTTTTTTTTTTACGAGCTGCTCATACATGCTTGGCACTGTTTGTCAACACAACAAATGCAGACGAATTGCTATTGACAAGTGCGCACAATCCACCGAGGGCTACTGAGAAGACTCAATAAAATTGAAGGATGGGCTTGTTGAGATCCAAGGCCGTTCTAATTTCCTATAATAGACTCCTCTATCCTTTGAAATGTGATTTAGGCTGGAGTGGTGGGTTTCAGTGGTCTGTTAGCCTCTCTGTCTATCGCTCTTCTCCGTAATGGACAGAAGAGAAGTCACAGACAGGTTTTTACCAGGCACACACACACGTGCACCCACACACACACACACACACACAGTTTGCTGTCTGGAAAAAAAAAAAATCACTCGACTGAAAAAAAATGCATCCTAATTAAAAAATCTCTGAGTTTTTTGTTTGTTATAAAAATACATACACAAACCACGTTTAATTTGTACTACCAGTAAAGATGTGTAAAAACTAGAGGTGTGCCGATCGATCGGTCACCGATCATAATCGGCCGATTTCCGTGAAATCGGTGATGATCGGGATCGGCCGATCATTGGCTCTGTTACCGATCACCTGCATCTCATTTCTCAGCCTGTCTGTCCAGCTGGTCTCGTCTTTCTTCACTCTGCGCAAACGCGCAGCAACAAATGCTAAGCGATGTGTAACTATAACGCACTGAGTCAATGAGGACGTTTGCATGTTGCAGCGGAAAATAGAAGCAGGTCAAAATGCATCAACACAACGAAGCTAATAGACATAAAAAC
>CAEGAF010114139.1:0-19449 GCA_903067075.1 Micropoecilia bifurca
ACACACACACACACACACACACACACACACACACACACACACACACACACACACACACGCACGCACGCACACACACAAACACTCATAAGAGGTATCTTTGTGGATGTCTGTAGTCTTCTTGTCATGCATTGAAATGTTATTGAAATTTTAATCAAAACCGTGGCCAAAAACGAAATGGCCGTGGATCTGAATATGAACTTACTTTTTGGTGTTTATTTACGGGGTATTTCATTTACCTCTAAAGTACAAATTTCACCTGGGAATAACGTCAAGTCAAACTTTGCTGTTTCACCTCAACGTTTAACCTGTGCAACATGAGCGCCCTGGTAAAGACACAGACTTAGAAAAAAAACTCAGACAGTGTAGGTCAGGGGACCTTTCACATTAAAGCCCAAACTCTGGTCTTTCCAACAGTATTAGCATCACTGTGCTAAGTGCAACTTATCAAATCAGCAGCCGAAGAAGAGAAAAATTAGGCTGATTTCAAGTCTTTCCTCTGCTGTTTTATGGCTCTAATCTGTGCTACAAATTTATTTCCTGCTGGATGCAGGTTTGGTTGAAGTTCAGATGCATATGTGAACGCTAAGTGGACCGTAGACCGCTCCGAAAACAGGAAGTGGATTATAGCGCAGGGCATTCTGGGTAAATAGAACCAAAACAAACACGAGAGTCCAGCGCTAATGGGAGAAAATGTGTGTGGTGCTTTACCAAAGATGAGGCAAAAATCCTGTAGTCACTAAAATCCGATGCCTCTCCGTTTTTGTTTACAAGGAGGTTTTGCTCAGTGTCTTCTTCACAGGTTTTGATTTTGTTCCTTCAGTGGTTCTTGGTGCAGCGCCCCCCACAGGAGACGAAGGGAGCAGCTTTTTAAAACAGTTTGACACAATCAGAGCGAAAGTGAACCGCAGCAGCTGAAATTGTAACAAATGTTGCAACTTTTCTACTCAGGTGTGAAGACGGCCTTAGTGTTGATCTGAACGTGTGTTTGTCAGTGTGCAGAGCAGGACAGGCAAATTGCCACGACTCACAAGGCTAAGAAACAGACAGAGAGCCATTGTGTTTGCACACCTCGTGGGCACTGTTCTGTCTGTGTGTGTGTGTGTGTGCATTGATGGTGATTGTACTGACTTTATGGTTGGTATTCTGCTGAATGAAAGGCTATTTGCCAACAGATCCCAGTGAATCTGCGTCACACATACACTCCCACACTCACAGTGTCTAGGAAGTCCTGAAAATAGCAAAAAGCTCAGTGAATGCTCAGAGTACGCTGTTCTACGCTGATGTCCAGTTTAAATGCAAAAAAAGGGATTAGGCAGGAAAAACTTCATCACTTCCTCTTCTACTATTCTGCACTGAACATGAGCCACAACGATGGGATCTACATGTCTAAAGCAGAAAATCAGGATGATGAGGATGATGTGGTCATAGTAGGAAAAGTGGGAGGACAAAGTTAGGTGTTGAATCATGGAAAAAGCCAGAAAAAATACTGTTCTCCTCATATCTTTATCCTAACTTCAGTATTGTTACAGTTTTTAGCTTTTGGCTTTATTGTCTGTATTGTTTGAATTTATGCTAGAAATCGTTGTTTTTATGGAGTACCGGCCATTTAACTTTGTTACTTTAGTTGGAGAATTGAAACAGTCTCTAAGCATGACACTGCCACCACCATGCCTGACATTGTTTTTTTTTTGTTTGTTATTTTTTGCCTTGAATCCTCCAAACATACCTCAAACATACTTGTACAATTTAAGCCTAAAGTAAGAAACCACTAACTGCCACACAGTATAAAATAAATGTTTTCTGACACAGAATGGGTATTTTATTTCAAAAGAGTTTTTGTAAATTAGTGTGTGGAGTAATTTATGGAACAGACTGAATGATGAACTTAAAGTACAAATATAAACCACCTTAAAAACTGTTCAAAAACAAGCCTAATAGGAAATATATTGTCTAATGCCTGACTCGTAGACCAAAAATGCTCTTGCTGATATTAAAAATGTATAAATAATTGTATATTTAAGGATGAGAATGTGAGATTTAAGCATCTTGTTGTGAAATAATTTAATAGTTTATCTGGTGTTGGGAGATTTCAATGTTTGTAAGTAGATGAGTGAGAGAGGCAGGAAATCATAAGGTCTTGTATCTTCTACCTGCTCCTTTTCAATGCATGTTAATGGATAATTAATTTTTTTTCTGTTTTTGATTCTTGTCTATTCGAAATAAATAAATAAAACCCAGTATACTATACAGTTTGAATGAACTCTAATGATTCTCGCTAAAGAGGCGTCAAATATTCAGCACGAATTTAGCCAGAAGCAAAATCGTGTCTGGAGTAAAAATAGATGTAGTTGAGGCGCAACTTTGTTGGACTTTTAATCAATTAAAGCCCAAAATGAATACAGACTTCAAGTGCATGATGAGTAGATATGAACTTCAGATGACTAAGCTTTGATGGATTGACATGGATTTTTTTTTTAACTCTGTCAAAACATAAATGAAGTCATTGTACGAAGGCCTTTGAGTTCACTAGAAGCTGTAAGTCTGAGTGAGCAGCACCAATATTCAAATAGGTGCAGAATTTTTTCGAAACCGAACAGAACAGCGAAGCTTTTGCCTTCGATTTCACTCGACTTGTTTTTCTTTCTGCTACAGTCTGAGCTCCAACGTCTTCGTATGTTTCTCTCAGCAAATGGAGATGTGGGGGTTGACATGGTTCTCTCAGAGGAGGAAGTCTGTGGTTGGGCCGTTTCTACATATTTTCCCCTTATGAGCACACACACACATACGCACTCTCACACACACACACACACACACACACACACACACACACACACACACACACACACACACAAAGGCATTTTCCTTGTCAGAGCAAACGAAGCTTTCCTTTAAAAGCATCGTTCAGCTTCACAGATGTGGAAGCCATTTCTCCTGCTTTTACACACACACACAGAAAAACATTCATTCGAATAAACACAAAACCCACAGTCTCTTGGGGTGCGGTCTCCCCTGCAACCCCGGTGCACTGTGGGTAGCTGTGGTAAAAGAGGTCCTGTGAGAGGCTGTCCAAAAATAGCCGGAGCTAAAATGCAGGAACATGGAGTTCTTCTCATGCTGTGCATAAAAATCTGATAATCTGTCTTTGTGTGTGTTTTTCAGAAGGAGTGTTTGGTTTTGTTCATTCATTTCTAAATATGTGTTTACATAGATAAAAATATTACCCATAAACTCTCAAGGCTTGAGAAAAGCTGAGCCGCTCTGTCACAGTTTGCAGACTTGGGCTCCAATACATTTGCCATTTCTTATGCAACTTGTGTGTTTTGCTTCTGTCAGACTGTATGGGTCCATTCTGGCAAGTTAGGACAAAACGTGACTTTGAACTTATTTATGACATTTTCTTGAGTCTAATTTTTAACCGTGATGCTCAGATGTAAGCGGGACATCGAGGTGGCCAGGCGAACTGCGTCCTTGTTGTACAGATACCAGATGGGTTTCCAGGGTTTTAACACATGACCCATCTGGGCCTTCTTGGTTTTAAAGCTCTAGTTGACCTCCAGTATTTGCAGGCTGACTATAGCTGAGCTCCATAAATACTTTCTCCTTTAAAAAGGCGTGTAACTGCCCGTTTTAATAGTTTAAACACCAAATATACCCTAATATGCAGTAGTACACACTGTGGAAGCTGTTTTAGCACCAGCACAGAAGCTAATATTTAAGTGCATTTATTTAATTAAGGGCAGACAAAATCATATTAAAAACATAAAAAGCTACCATATCTGCATGGAGAGAGTGGGTGATGTTTCTTTAGATCACTGTTCGATACTTTGTGGTTGCCTGAATATTTCAGGCTCAGAGTTCAACAGTCAAATAATAATTAGCATAATTATTCAAAAATAACTGGTTGAACTGAGTGGATCTTCATGAGTGCAGAAAGAGCATCTGCATGCTTTACGATTAATGAATGTTATCTGTAATTGTTGTTGAAACATTTGATTAGTGTTTATATATATTTAGTTGTGATCTTCGCACTTAGGAAGTTTTCAACATGTACAAAACATGCAATGTTTCACGCGTTATGCATTAAATGAGTAAATCTTTGTATTCAGTGCAAATGAAAGGAAGGTGATTAGTGATGTGATGAAGGTATTAGAATATGTCCAAGACCAAAACAGAACTAAATACTTGAATATTTCTGCTTAAGAAGGCAGAATTACATCTTATTTTGTTTTTAGATTTTCCCAATTCATCATTAAAATCAGCATCTTTGGTTGAGGTTCACTCTTTTAAATGTTTTTCTCTGTTCTTGACTAAATATTTTCACTGCTTTGCGAAATGTTGGGACACAGTTTGGTTGTTGTTACTGGAGCTGAGAAATTCAAGCAAATCCAAACAAAGAAATGGTTCTGTGACGGTGCAGATGTGTGTGCGGCTCCTCCTCCTCCACCACCTCCTCCTCATGTAAACACACACATACTGTATATTTACTTTGCTTTCCATCTGGAATCGAGCCATGGAGTGAGTAACACAACCTGGAAAGCAAAGACAGACGACGTCTGAACTGACCTCACAGCTCTGCTGAATCAACAAAAAGACACTTTATAAAAACGAAATCCATCATTATCTGAGTTTTTCCTCTTGCTGTCCTCATTCGATCCAGATGAAGACAAAACAAGGCAGCACAAGGTCAAACAGGAGCAGCTGATTTTTTTGTTTTTATATTTTCCTAAAATCTTTTGAAACCCGGGGCAACATCACAGCTTTCATTTTTAACGAGCAGAGAAGAGCCTGGAAACTGTGGAGCAGAACTTGCTGGATAGATTAATGCTCCATTTTTCTCCTTTCCTGGAGCAATGGTTGTAAAAAAAATAAGCACCAACACAAAAAACATGTCTACAAAATTTAGTTGGAAATAAAATGGCTTGTTTGGTTTCCCACCAAACACGAGTCGGTTTGCAGCCCCTATATTTTACAACTGCTTTGACAAGAGATTATTCAAATGAGTTTTCTAGCGTTTGCTCAGACTTTCTTGGTTGTATACTTTCAGAAAATCTTTTCTCATGTTCTCTCAAATATCAGAAACCCAAACAGGGATCAGAACCGCAACCAGTGAAAACATGGTCTGGTGTAATTCCTAGAGAAAAAAATACAATGAAATTACATGTGATATTTGAGTAGTGAATGGCTATTTATGTCCATAATTCATCAAAACATTGAACTGGAACCAAATTGCTACACAAGCTGCAGTTCCTTTGACCACATAAATTCAAATTCAGAAAACAAATTTGCTTAATTGAAATACGTCTCATGTTTTTCAATAAAACAATTTTACTGGAGGAAGACATTAAAAAAATATCAATAGCTGTGTTTCAATTACAAATGTGAGCAAAACTTTGTTGATATTCTGCTAATGGCATAAAAACATAATTTAGCGATTTGCACTGCTTCTATTAAAAAAGAAACACAATGAAACTCACACATGAATAAGTCAAGCTGCACCATCATCCTCCAACCACTTCCTGTCGTCTTCTTTGTCTTTTCTGGCAGTAGTAACATCTGGTCGGTGATCATGTGACTCGTGAAAAGAGTGTTTTCATTTCAGTTTTGAAAACCCGCCTCAAGTTTTTATCAAAGTTTTTCGATAAAAACTTTTTATCAAAAACCATGAGTTCTTTTCAAAATTACTGTTTCCATTGAGCTTATTTATTTTTATAATTCAAATTTGCACAAACTTTTCTATGTACAGTGGACAACAATCTAAAAGACATTTATTTTTTATGTTATAAACGCCCACACTCACTGAACTGGACACTAGTGAATCATACAATGCACTATCAACTCCTGCAAGAAAATGTTTGTTGAATTCAATATAGCAGACAGACAAAAAGCAACTCAGGAACATCCAGTCTCTGAATTGCCTCTAAAGTGCCTTATTTCTTATTTCAAGTTCTTTCCTGGGTTTGATTATTTTCCTTCCTATTTAAAATATACAAATTACACATGAAACTGGCAACATTTTCAAGCTGCTTGGTTGCTACACAGAATCAAAATACTGAATTGTTTTATCACTCAGAAAAAAAAAGTGTATTTAGTTTTACTTTTTGGTTTATTTGTTTCATTTTGTGGAGCAGCGCAGGGTTTGTTCATCATGATGTTTCAGATGTGACGACTAACAGGAATCTGTCTCTGTGTCCTCAGGTCTATCTGAAGGCGCCGATGATCCTGAATGGGGTTTGTGTGATTTGGAGAGGCTGGATTGACCTACAGAGGCTGGACGGGATGGGATATCTGGAGTACGACGACGAGCGAGCGCAGGTAGGAAATCCTCTCACTCACATGCTGCTTCCACCTTCTTCTGTCCCAGAATCGGATTGGTTTGAAGTTTGATCGTGACTTGTTGGTTTGTGTGTGCAGCATGAGGACGCTTTGGCTCAGGCAGCATTTGAGGAAGCTCGGCGCAGAACCAGAGACTTCGAGGACAGAGACCGGTCACACCGAGAGGATTTGGAGGTGAGGGGGGGTCTGTATGTTTTCAGAGGTCTGGAGTCTTCAACGACAAACAAAAATTAAAGAAACCTGCAAATTACTGTTGGATTTATATCCATAAATATTATATTTGTTTGTTGACTCACATCCACCCATAACCACACCCAACCAAGAAGGCTCAGGAGTGTTATATGCATGTTTTACATCCTGTTTTGAATAACATAATGTAAAATACAGAGAGCCTGTTTCATTTGGAAGTTAAATAAGATGAGAATCGACTAAAGAGTCGTGTGACTCCCCCTCTCGTCAGGTTTACTCTCCTGAAACCTGCTGCGCTTTAGCAGAACTCTGGTCCATTTCATGTGTTCTGCCTGGCTGTGCCAGACTTTGACTAAAAATAATCCCAGTTTTCATCAAGCTGTGGAAGCTTTACCAAGGAACAACCTGTAAATGGTACAACCTCTGAGTTTAATGCCAAAAAATAGAGATTTTCTGTGATATAACAGTTATTTAAGTTATTTAAATGTCAAAATCATGCATTCATCTATAATCACATGGTAGAAGTTGCTCCAGTCACATGAAGGCAAGATTTAAGTTTTTGGTCTACATCAGCTGTGTAAAACTGGAGGCCCGCTGGCCAAATCCGGCCCACTCCCATCATTCATACGGTCCTCAAGATGACCATTAATAGATGTTTAAGGTAACGGTTGTGTGCTTAAATATTACTTGATCAGCCAACTCAAAGTGGGTTTTTACTGTCTACTGCTAAATTATGTAAATTTGAAAAGATTTTCTCATCAAACCAAGAAAAAGGTGAAACGCTCCAACAGTTTGTTAATGGGTAACATTATCGATGAATTTGTCACAAACATAATAATAATTTGAGAACATTGAAGGTGTTGATAGACAATGATATGTGTGACAGAAAACCCTGAACCCAAAGTGAAACATGGTGGTGGCAGCATCATGCTGTGGGGAGACGGATGTACACAGAAAAATCCTGGATGTAAACTTGTTTATATATTTTATTGTATTCTATATGAATTATGCACTACTTTGAGTTGGCCTGTTGCGTAAAATCCTACCAAAATACACTAAAGTAGTTGCAATGTGACAAAATGTGAAAATGTTTAAGGTCTGAATACTTTTGCCTGGTGCCTATATATGTGTACAGACAATAATAAAGCTACAGCACACCTTTCTTTGCTTAGCGCTTTGGTGGCTCCGAGTTGTGTGATGTGTGCTTGTGTGCCTTAGCTTTATTTCAGGAAATTATTCGCTTTTTTATTCCAAATTGTAGGTTTAGTGCATGATCAGTTGACTATATAATCCCATTTAATTTTTTTGAACTATTGAATGAGTGATTCAGTTTTTGTCAGATGCCCCAAAAGCCTCAGAAGGGAAAGTAGAGAATTATAAAAGACAAAAAAACATGTAACAATTTGGATTCTTTTATTCAAAACTGTGAAACTTCATTTGTTTTGAAATGTGAAGTGTTGTTAAAACTGTTATGTTGTACGATTTAAAAGGCACCTTGACTGCATATGATTACCTGAAGTCAACTGACTTTCCCAGCAAGGCTTTGGGGAGATCAGAGGCATCGACGTGAAGCTGACGCCCTTCGAATGAACAACAAATTGTTTATTTTTTAGGACCCTGTGGTTTCTAAAATCTGGGACTGATGACACACAGAAAGACAGACAGCCAGCAGAAAAGAACAGGGTCTGTGTCCTTCACTTCTCACCACCTATCACACTGTCATGCACTAAACCACCTTCTGTGTCTGCATGTGTGTGTACGTGTGTGTGTGTGCGTGTGTGTGTGTGTGTGTGTTTGTGCCAAAGTGCCCTGTTTGTGTCTTTGCATTCACGTTTCTGTCTGTTATTTCCTATATCTGTGTGTTTGTATGTTTGCCTGTTTGTGTTTGGTGTTCAAATATGTGCATGCATTTATGTATGTGTATAAAATGTGCTTTTTTTATTATGTTGTAAATAATTAAAATTAGCTGAAAATGAGGCCATTTGATGAGAAAAACTACTGCAGTTTTAAAGAAGGAAAGAAGGAAAGTTGCTCCCTTTCATCTGACTGATATCATGTTTCTACCCTGAGGCTCAGAAAGAATAAGAAAAACTTCTTTCTTCTAACGAATCAATAAAAGCAGCAGCACCACCTCCTAAAAATCCCGCTCTGTGTCAAAAGCTTTAGACTTGGTGCAACAAATTGCTTAGATACACATTCAGCCTCTAACAATGGAGAATGTGTCCAAATGGAGGCTGTTCTCGTCCATCTCTGAGTGCATACGGCGTCCATCACCGACATGCAGTAATTTAAGGCGACATTGAGCCAACATGGAGGTCAAGAGGAGGAAGACCTTCTGAAAAATATTAAATTACTCAAATAAAGATAGATGTTGCTCTCTGACTGAGGTAAAACTACTTATTGTCGTTTTGGTCCAGCTTGTGCAGCGGAGGCGTGTCCTCTGTAGAGCCCAAAGGGTGAAGCTATTACTGGAGAAATGACAGAGCGGCTCTCAGAGGTCTTCCTATTTACATCAGGGTTACTGGTGCCGTAAAGACAAAGGCTGAAAATAAAACTTAACCCCAGGCTATTCCTTAGTGTTATAAACCTACACCTACACCTGCCCTGTGGCGCTTGATTACATTACTTTGAGTGTGTGCAGCATCAACATCGCCCACATAACACACACACCCTCTGTGCTTTCTTTGGGCTTAACAGGAAAAGTAGCAGCCAATCGAATGTATCCGTTAACCATTTTACAAGGCTGGCAGTAATACTGACTGGGTTTGACTAGAGAAACCGCACAAAACAGAGCTGATGAATAAAAGTTAATTATTGACTGAGCAACAGTGGTAATTAGCTTTAAACATAGGGGCAGACTGGTTTCATTAGTAATTCACATCACCACTTAAAACAGCTTTTACTCATGTAACTTTGTGTCATATTAAATGTGTTAGTTGATCTGAAACATTAATGTGTCAAAAAACAAAATGGAGAACAAATACTTTTCCCCATCACTGATTTCACCAGGAGTAAATCTGTATACCAACGTGTTTCATAGTGAAATATGAGATTATCTGCAGGTAATCCCAACTGTAGCGAACAAAAATCCCAACACAGCAACAAATTCACAACAAAAAGAAAAGATTTAAAGTGTTGCAATGGCCCAGTCAAAGTCTAGAGTTCAAACGATGTAGTGGGACTTCATGAAAGTTGTCCAAACACACTGTAAAATAAAAAATCATCAACAATTAAGTGAACAACTGATAAGAAAACAAATAAATGAGCATAACAAAAATTATGCAAGTTGTTGAAAAACAAGGGCACTTGATTTTTCCCCTGACCTTCCCGACAGACATTAACGAAACGCGGCAGGCAAATGCAATCCGTATCTGACTTTATCATGGCAGTCTGGACGGACCAGTTCCGATCTTTTCAGCCCTAGAAAATCAGATGTGGTATTAAATCGGATACGTATCCGATGATTTTTCAAAGTGCACGTTGCCTTTTTCTGCCTTCTATCCTGAGATAAGAGTCATAATTTTGCACCAGAAACAGCCAGGTGCCATTTCATACAAGGTCTTAAAATTATAATTATGAAAGAAATCTGTGCATTTAAACAAACAAACAGACGTTGCAGTAAGTTGCAGTAGCACTGTGGTTTTTTATCTTCTTATGATCTGTGACGATACTGTCCAGCTCCAATTGCTGAATAATTTTAAAGCTCATCGACCGTTATTTCTTCTGTAAACAGACCTCAGACACTTTTTCGTAAGCCGTTCACTCAGGAGTCTGTTTGCGTTCCGTTTGTAATGTGAACGACCAAGCAAAAACAGAAAGATCTGATCTGAGCACGGAGACCTGCTGTGTGAACGTAACTTAAGTTCAGTCTGGACTCCTGTACACTGGAGCCAACCAGTGGCAAATACTGGTAAACACCTTGTTTATGCATTTTAAAGTGTTTCGGCTTTTCGCTGAATCTTCATCTTTACTAATTAGTCCTTGCGTTCTTGTTTTATCAGTTAACTTTATTAACTATTTGTGCTTGCTTAGCAAATGTGAGCACAGTAAACACTAAAGGGCCGAATACACATCCTTGAGGAACTCCTGTGCTCAGTCTGACGGAATATTGGCTACTATCTGTGATTTTTCTCACATTAAAACCAAACACAAGCTACAAAGTGAGAGATGTGGGATCATGCTGTGAAAAGAAATTAAAGGAATGGTGGTGAAACAGTTTTTTGTCTTCAGAAGGGTCAGGATGGTGTGCAGGGAACTTCTTATCGCTTCATCTATAGAGCAGTTAGAACAACAAGCAAACTGTAGATGGTGGTGGGAGTTTGGCTTTAATGTGTCCCATGACTCAGACATTCAAAGGCCTTCATTATAACAGCAGTCAGCACCAATAGCCACTAGTCATAAGGAAGGTTATAGAAACAAGTGTCAAAAGAAGGGAGCGAGAATCTTATATAAGTTTAAGAACGTTTAAATATTAATGTCTATTTTTGATAGTTGGTAGTTAAACATGCTGGGATTAAAAAGACATGTTTAAACTGAGAATTAAAATCTTTGACCTTAGAGAA
Organism: Micropoecilia bifurca; assembly: GCA_903067075.1. Taxonomy (NCBI): domain Eukaryota; kingdom Metazoa; phylum Chordata; class Actinopteri; order Cyprinodontiformes; family Poeciliidae; genus Micropoecilia; species Micropoecilia bifurca. The sequence goes on from CAEGAF010114139.1 coordinate 11,085, forward strand.
TCTAAAGCTGGACACAGAAGAATTTAAATCTTAAACCACATCAGGATTCGTTATCCAACATAATAAAATGAAGTAGATGGTTTAGTGAGAGTGTTAGCCAGACGTTGCAGGAAGATTCTGCAGATCTGCTCTGAGTTTTTCCTTTGGGTGTGACTGACAAGTTTTGCTGAATAGTTGCACAGATTGGGCCTCTGCATTTCTGTGGTCTGCGCTCCACCTCGCTATGCGTCTCTGTTTCTCTGTGACTGTCTGAGTCTTGTTAGCGGCTGATCGAGTTATCTCTGCTGTTTGCTATTCAAACACAGAGTAACCCTTTCCATCAGAGGAAAGTCAAAGACAGGGAAGCAGATTAGCTTTCGACCAGAAAGGCAATAATTGATGTGGTCTTTATTTATTTTCTGCTTTCCTGTAACCAGCAGATTCCCATCAGCAGATAACATTTCATATGCAAATTTTTTATTGAAACATCTGATAATATATCCTCTAGTGCTCATCATACCAACCAGGAAACCTCACTGTTTACTGGCGTTACTTTTCCATTCCCGGAATTTTGAAATCTCAATTTATGTCAAACAAATTTCTCTTTGAAGTGGTTGGATTAATAAAATTTATGCAGAAAAATGAAGAGGTCAAGAAGTCCTTTGACTTTTTTTAGGCTTGTAATAAAATATTAACATATTTTGCAGAAGTCTTGTCATATCAGCAGATTTAACTTTTCTTTTTTAATCTAAAAGCAGTGATGTTCCAATCAACCAAGGTCAGAAGGTAGCTGTCACAGTGATAGATGGTGAAGCTATAGATTAAGATGAAAGCTTTTTCATTTCACTCTGTCCTCTTCAGTAAATGTTGCGTCGTTCTCACTAAAATATTAAGTCTCAAACTATTTAAACATTCAGCAGTCAGGTACCTAAAAGCTGAAGTGTTGTAGATTTTCAATCCATATGAATATAATCAGATGTAAACACACACACACACACACACACACACACACACACACACACACACACACACACACACACACACTCATCCAGGCACTCTGCAGAAGGAGATTTGTCCATAAATGATGAGCTGGCACTGAAAGCATTAATATATCATTAGTATTGATTGCTATCAGACCCCCATACACACACACACACACACACACACACACTCCAGTTCACAAACATATTCAAACGCTTTGCAGGTGCAGAAACCTGCAGAAACAGCAAATCTACTCCGATCTCGTCACGAAGCTCACGCACAGACATACACAAGCTGTGTGAGTATTGAGCTGTGGTTAAGCAGCCCGTTGTGGCCCTGCAGGCTCCCATTTGTGTTCGGATCAATATGAGAAACTCTCTCCGGCCCCGATGATTAGCACAGGCCACTCCCTTCTTCACAAACACTCAGGCTCTCTGTGTCACATTTTAATAAAGCTTCACAAACACACGTTTGTTCTGCTTTCCATGAATCCTGGAAAACAAAAGATCCCTGAAACCCCCTGGGGATTCAAAACAGCAGATTTTCCAACAGGAAAAATAACAGGAAATAGTTATGAGTTGAATTATTGATGCACTTGACCAAAAACACAAAAAAAACATTAATAGTTCATTTGAAATTTTACAACTTTGTCTCCAACTTAATTGGAGACAGAAACACAAGTTACAAACGATCCACATTCAGTTGGGAATGAGGTTTCCATTCTGTACCAATGTTTTTGTTTTCAGACGTGTTCAGACACTACTTAGGTTTTCATCCTTCACTGAGTTTGACTCTTTTTCCACTCATTTTCAGTTCATTAGCTGGAAGACAATCCAATTTTGTTTTTTCACCTAATGGACCCTTAAGATGTTTTAAAGTCATAAAAGTCCAATTTGCTTTTATTTGTTCACTTTATTTGAAAAGTAAGATAGTTAAATAAATCGTATATATAAAACACATGTTGACATTGACCAAATAAGATTTTAGCTGCAAAAGAGAGAATAGCATCTCGCTAAAAACAAAACTTGCAAATGATCTTTTACTTCAAAGGTCAAATAAATGTTTATTTCACATTTATTGCCCTTATTTTATTAATTCCTGAAGAAACAAACAGTAACTGTTAGTTGATTAAACTATTACTTAATTCATAAGTTTACACTGATTTTGCTTTTTTTTTTACCCTAGTCTACTTCAGCTACCTTATCTCTCTTTAGCAGTTCAATTGAGTTTATTTATCTACAACTGACTCACAAAAATGGTGACTCAAGGCACTTTAAAAAAATATTATTTCATTTCAATCATACATGCATTCCAATTGATCCAACACGGCTTGTTTGAGCATATTTCAGCTTCTTTCTTCATATTTTGTCATATTTTTATAATGTTTGCTTACCATAATAGTGTCCTTGGTGATAATTTGAGATTTGGGGATTTTTTTTTGTACAAATGGAAGGTCATGTTGAATCATCCAGCAAATCCACAGAAGAATGTCTGGAAAAATAAAACTCAAACCAGGTTCTAAAGCCAATTGCATTTTATTTCAAGTGTAGAAACCTTTCCATTGTGTCCATGTTTACTAAGCAAAGCTGGAAAAGATGATGAAGTTGAGGACTTGTCCCACTGACACGTTTCTAAAGGACAAACACAGTGGAGCTGCAGCTCAAACCTCTCCTCAGTTTGTCTGGAGCTCAATCTGGAAGACACTGAATCTAAAATGTCCTTCTTTTGATAAGGATCAATATCATTGGACCATAGATGAGTGTCAAACGTAAACACGGAGATAAATTGAGAGCTTTGTGTTTCAGTTTAATACTGTTCATTTTAGACCTTAAATAAAACAAAACTAACTTACAAGTAACTTTTCTGCAAGAAATATGAGCTTTATTTTAACAGAATTGATATTCAAGTTAATAATTCTTGAATATCAATCAAATGTACTGGATCCACTGAAAGAATGTTTCACTTCTAACAAGGCATTTTCCCATGTTATGAGTAAAAACTATTCCAGTGGTACTAGTACTTTATGAATATTCAGTAATTATTTATTTAAAATAAACTCCTATGTCTTGCTGAAAAGTTACTTGTAAGTTAGATATTTGCTCTAGAAAATGAACCAAAACCCCAAGTTTTCTTCGTTTCTGTATTTAGTTTTTCTTAACTAAATGTTGCTGTATTTACCTTATGTATTATGAATTATGTGTTGCCCCAATGTTCTCCATCTTCTGTAGCAAAAAAAGGAAAACGTCACTACAAAACAAATTCAACATAATTCTCCTCTGAACAATTACAAGTTGTTTGTTGCAACTCTGCTTTGATCCAGGAGTCATGTGACTGTAACCGAGCCACATGTGAATATCTGAAAGCAGCAGTTTTAATTAAAACAACTGAGGAGCCAGTCTGGCTGCGTGCAATAAAAATGGAAGCATGACATACTGTACGTATGCGCGCGTGTGTGAATGCGTGTGTGTTGGTGTGTGTGCATGTGACTGCAAGTGTGTTGCTATTACGGTGAGTCACTGAGATGACACAAACTGCATTCCTCTTGAGCTAAGCAACCCCTCCACTATCTCTGTCTGCATTTCTGTCTGCTCCCGGCTTCACCTTCTCCCGCACCTTCTCACCTCTATCACCCGAGTCGTGCCAAATCCCCCCGGCCATCACTTCAGTGTAAACATACAACCACAAGTATTTTTGCTACGGCAGCCGAGGGTCACACCATGGCCTCGCAAACACTATCCCACCACACCGAGTCAGGAAATATTTTTAAAAGTCTTCTCATGCTGACGGCCTCTGTTGATGACCTAACGGTCAACTTTGTGAGTGTGTGTGTGTGTGTGTGTGTGTGTGTGTGTGTGTGTGTGTGTGTGTGTGTGTGTGTGTGTGTGTGTGTGTGTGTGAGTGAGTGTGTCGGCCTGCAAGTCTGCCAGTCTATGTATGTGTTTGTCTGCCTGCTGCTGTATTTGTCTACCAGATACCTTCACTAAAATAACATCAGTGTGTAAAAACAGGAGTAAGCAATGCGTTTCAAAGCTGTTCTGGCTCCATCTAGTGGCAATAGAGGGTACTGCAAATTCCTGTATTAGTTTGAATTCAGGAAACATTTACCAGTATGCAACTTTTTTTTAAAAAAAATGTTTTCTAAATATTTGCTAAAATTATAATTATGTCCTGACAGTATGATATGAGACAGATAATCTGTGAAAAGATCGATCTCCTGAGCTACTGTTGCTGTTTGAATGAAATGCGTCAAAAACAACCAATCAGAGCCCAGAGGGGAGTCTTAGAGCTGTCAATCAACCTTATGAACATGCTGCTAAATGTGCTAAAGGAAGAGAAATAAATTACTTCTACAGGAATGCTGTTTATCTGCTGTGGCTATGCTTTAGCATTTGTGCAGGCTATGCTAACTACAGTGTCGGAGAGAGTAAGGTGGAACGGTTTCAGTAAGCATGAAAAAATAATTATGAAAGTTACATACTGCAACTTTAATGTCAAACAGTGAGATAAAAATGCAAATCAAATAGTTTTTTATATATATATAAATTATTCAGCATGTGTACCATTTTTGAATGCTGTACTTAATTTATTCTTTTCTCTTTAATCTTTTTTTTGGCCATCATCCTCTTTTTTCCTTGCCCTTCTCCTCCTCTTCTCCTCCTCCATCCCTCCATCCCTGTCTCTCCCCAGTCCAGACGACAGCAGGACCCCAGCCCTGGCTCAAACATGGCCAACGCTGACGTGGAACACAAGATGCGCTGAGCACAGAAGGAAGAAGGAAGAAAAAAATGGAAACCGAAGCAGTTTGTTTGTTTGTTGTTCGATTTCAACGCAGTCAGCAGGAGACCGCACTCATTGGCCAGTTGTTTTGCATTATTCCTCAAAATTTATGTAATTTTCGAACTTTTTAATGCAGACAAAAACAGAAATATAATATATAAAATTAACTAAAACGATTTAAAAGAAACCAAAGACTTAAGCAGGAATGTTTGGGTGAAGAAGAAAAAGAACAGTTATTGAGATTTTGGCTTAATTTGGAGAACTTATGGAAAATGTTGATAATAAGAGAAAGAGGAAGAGGCGAGAACAAGAAGGAGCAGAGAAAAGGTAGAAGTCATTGTGGATCAGGGTCACGGTCAGGGCTTATGTTCACAGCATGAATCAAATGTGAGGTTTCAGCAGTTCATGATGTTAAAATCTATATATATATGCATTTTTTCAGTGTTTCAACACCTCATGTTTGCTGATATGCTTGTGAAAAACTTCCATTTTATCAACTTAATTTCTTAAAACCTGCTGTTTTCTGAGACCAAAGTTCACTTTGCTGGAGGAAGGGAGGGAGGGATAAAAACAGGAGACTTAAAAAATGATAGAAAGGCAAACCAAAGACATATTTACCTGTCTGGAGGGTTAAGAAGTGTTTGCTTTGTGTAAATTTAGATTCATTCAAAACATCACAGGTTCTGTAGCCACAACCTGAAGGCTCTAGATGTAGAAACGGCTACATGGAGGAGATTTAAACGTCCTTCGTCTTCCGAGAGGTTTTGCACTATGTGATACAATCAGTCTTGATCTCCACATTGCTTGTCTTTTTATTGCATGAAATCAAATATGGGGCTTCCTTTGCTCTTTATTGCTTGTATCGCAGCATCTTTATCCTTGCAGTGCTCTCTGTCGGCTCTTTGATCAGGAACAACTGGGTGACTCAAAGTCGGGTTTTCAAAACGTTTTAACCCTTAAATAAAAACTTTTTCTTCCTTTTTATTTTTCTAATGTTTTATTAAAAACAAAGCTGCAACATAATACTTACCTCCTTATGATTTTTAGAGTCATTGAAAAGAACCTCAACACAAAATTAAAGCTTAACGGTCATTGTGGGGTTAAGTTGAGTAGCTATTGGCAGTCAACGTAATCATAGGAAGGGATCTTGGTTGATTATTGTTGGCTTGCAGTTTTTACTATAGTTAATAACTTTACTTCAGTTCACCTTAATTGCTTTCAGAGTTAGCTTTGTGAGCTTATCGCTTTCAGCTGTGCAGATGTTTCCACGCCACTTTGAGCAAAACCCAAACGCCTAAATATGGAAATAACAACCAAAATAGTTTTCTGTTTTAAACCAGTTCCAACTTGCACCAATTAGCATGTCTAGCTGGAAAGTTTATTGTTCTTAAAGGACTTACTTTAGTCCCCCATTAAATAAAATCTTCCAAGCTGCAGCTGAAATATTGTTTGCTCATATCAACTCATCACAACCCGTATTTAGAAAAATAACTGCCTTTCATCTTGAGACAGTTAAAAAGAAAGTTTAAAAGTTCAATTTAGGAGATATGACTTAAAGTGATCGTTGTGAAATCCATATTCAACTCAGTGAAATCCAAACACTGCAAAGCCAAACATTTAATCCTAAAATATTCTAACATATTGGACCGAAATTTATAAAAAACATGCAATGTCCTGTGAAGTGATGATATCTGTAAATGAAAATCTGTTGAGTGATTATGAAGCTCGGTTTTTCTCGGCTCGCAGTTGATCACAGTTTGTTCCTCCACAGAACTGAACTGAATTGAACTTACAAACTGAACCAGTTCCTACCTGAACCAGTTCCTAACAATTCAGTTCAGTTCTGTGGACCAGTTCCTACCTGAACCAGTTCCTAACTGAACCAGAATGAATAACTCTTCAGAGATGCGTTTAGTTCCTGGACTCCATGTCACCCAGATGCTCCTCGTCTTTGCAGGGCCGTAAAATGCAGTTCGCTTTTCCCTGTCCGGTTCCAGCGCTCGTCGATTGAAGCCATGTGTTTTCCTGTATGTCGTCACCTTCATTTGTTGTGTGAAAGTCATGATGTTTACTTTTTATATTTCTCTCGTCTCAGTAGGAGTTTTTAGTTCTTTTCTCAGCTTAAGTCTGAAGCAGCTGCAAGATATTTTGTGTAAATCAAATAAAAAGAAAAAAAAGAAAAGCGTCTCCAGAGAATTGGGAGGTTTGAGGATTTTTGTTGCTTTTTTTTATGTACTCTTTATTAATGATTTTTGTATTGTTCTATTTTTTTAAATAAATCCACCTGAATGTGGATTGAGTCACGTGCTGTAATCAGAAAATGTTTTACACTTTGTGAAATGAACAGTTGTATTGCCTTTGGCTCCTTTAAGTTTGACTTATTTAGATAAATTCAGACTCGTAATGGTTCTTGTACAGTTTCAGCATTTTAATGAGCTTTAAAAGAAATTAAACAAAACAAACATGATAAGCTGGAGTTCGGCTTTTCAACCAAGTTTCTTCAGGTTCTCTCTGCAAATGCAGCCATAAAATCAACTCAGGGTTCACAACAAAAACGACTTTATCTGACATAATAATACTTTAACTTTTAAAATGGTAAAACTTATTGGCTCGATTGTGTTATTTCTTCTGGCAATCAGGTGATTTATTCTCAGCTGGTTCAGTAAGTAATTAGTCAAAAATGTTTTTAAAATGTTTTTTTCTGCGTGAACCTGCAGGATGGTGAGGAGTGGTTTTATGGTCGGTTGTGATGTTTTTAGCTTAAAGGAAGTAAAGGAGAAAATGTTGATGTCGTTGTGTGAGTTAAATGTACAGAGTTTGTTAATTAAACTGGAACGTTGATTGCTAATTCTCTAATGTCTCATGGTTAGAGAATAAATTATATTGTTGTGAAAACAGAAATATAATAAGGAGAGAAAATGTTCTTAAGAAGAAACTTTTTCTTGTGATGATTTGGTCTATTTGAAGGAAATTTGGACAATGAGAAATTCTACAAAAATAAAATAGAATAGGAAAATTGTTTCAGATTCTCTGAAATAAAGCTTTAAAATCAAGTCATAAATTCTGGAAGAAAACTGATAACTCTCCAAAGAAACAAATTAGCTTTTAGTTTTAATAAAAATTAAAAACTCAAATCTTTACTCCACCACTTGCACCAAGAGAACTAAAATGTAAAAAAAAACAACAACTAAAGCATCAAATCCATCCTTTCCTTTTCTTAATGCAGGCATTAAGTCAAACCATTAAAATATAATTTTCTTTTCTTTTCTACATTATCTGTTACTTTTTTTAACTTATTTATATGTTAGAACGACTTGGACGTTTTGTAGCTTGAGTAAACCTTCTTGCATTTCTCTTACTGTTTGTGTGCTCTGTGTTTTCATCTACTTTAATGTTGAACTTGTCCTCCCAGAGGAGTTTAACATATTATATGAGATATTCATTTCAAAATGTTGATTGTTTATCACAATAAATGTGTATCAATTCCTCTATTTGCCTTCAATGTGTGCTGTTTCCTTTTAGACAGCCTTTTATGTCCTTCTTGGATTCAGTATTTTTTAAAGTACTACCAATATATTTATTATTTATTATTTTATTTTGATGTACACACCATAGAAAACTATTTTTA
>CAEGAF010114140.1:0-25400 GCA_903067075.1 Micropoecilia bifurca
TATTTACTTTTTTAACACCACATTATGTTTAGTGATCAACACTACACTGGTGTTACTTTTAATATATTTTAACACCAACACCATTGTAAATGTTAATGTGACTCTGTGTAGTGTTGAATTTAACACCAGCTGACCTGGACACATATAGACACTTTTGGGTGTTAATTCAACACTGGCATTTTTACTGTGTGGTGTCTGCAACACAGCTGGTTAAAAAAAAAACATACAGCAGCCTAACAGGAAAAGTCATTCTTAGCATGGCTCAAAAACCCTGTCACAGTTCAGACAGAACCACTCACCGCAGTCAACCGGCCTGATTCCAGGTGGGGTCTTCGTGTTCCGGACCTCCTCTCCGGTGACGGTGTCCACGCACCAGCAGTATCCGGTGGAGCCGGAGCACTGGCTCGGCAGGAAGTTCCCAATGTCGTCGCACTCTGGGCAGGACATTCCGGGGAAGACGCTGCACTGCAGTTGCTTGTAGTTGCACAGACCCCCCAGGTTCTTGGTGAGGGTAGAGTTAATGGGCACGGCTCGGGTCAGCGTCAATACGCCGCAAAACGTGAGAAAGACACCAAGAAAGGTCATGGTGGTGATGGTGGGAGAGGCTGGAAAAAGGAATCTGTGCAACAAAAATACAAATTAAATTAACAAATGATTCCTAATTAAAGTAAATATAAAAAAATGTATAATTCGATATGATTGTAAAGAGAAAAGCCCCAATGTGAACTCACTTTCTTCCGGACAAGGCGAAGTGGTTTAGTCTCTGCTGCTCCGCTGGCTTTTATTCTGCAGATTGTCCTTATTTCTGTCCCATGAACTATACAGTAGCTCCAGACTCTAATTTCACAATAACAATAAACCTTAACTGCTCCCATGCCATTGTTTTATTCCCAACCTTTACATTAATGAAAGAGCCATTCAGCCCTCATGTTATCATCGTCAGAATGTCTGGGTTTGTGTTTTTATTATCACTTTCATACTATTGTTTGGTTTCTGAATGCGTCTTCACTTCCCATGAAATGTCACTTCTTTTCACATTGTAGGTCTCTGTGTTCAGCTTCTCTCTGTTCACACTTTGATCTGATTTCTCTGTATTGTTCAAATCTGGGTTACATGGATCTTTTCTCTCAGACTTTGTAGAAATGTAGATTAAAATCTCTAACGTCATGTGAATCTGATCCAAAATAGCCCCGTCACTGTGAGAACAAATTTACTGATGCATCTCAAGAAATTACAATACCATTAATAAATAGCTTTTGCAGGAACTAAAACAAGAAGCAGAACTGATCAAATTTAGAATCGAGAGATTTTGCAGAAAAGAGAAATTATTTAAACTTGAACTTTCAAAATAAAGCTGAGAATCAGCTCTGAGCATCCAGACACATGAAGTCAGTTATGAAGTCAGTCATCTGAAGAACAACATTCAGTTTCTACGCTCACTAATCTGGAACAAACTTCCTGGAAACTGAAATAATGCTGAAACTTTGACTATATCAGGTCTGAAAACCTGTTTGATTAGAGTTCACTTTGATCTGGATTACAGCTTTTCATCACTTCTCATTATTTTGCCATTGTTGTTTTTTGTTTGTTTGTTTTGTTTTTGTTGTCGTTTGTTCACTGTATTGTATTTTTACCATGTAACGCATGTTGAAATGTCCTTTTGCTGAGAAGTGGGATATGAATAACTAATCTTGACTTTATAAGCTAAGAAAAGGGAATAAGTACCAGTAATAATAATCCTGTCAGTGAGGCTTTAAAAACGGACATTAGGGTTATGGTTCAGTTCCTCCTGACATTTACATAAGTTGGTACAGAAACCCAAACAGTTTACAACAACCTTTGACTGCTTTACTTTGTTTTCACGCTTAACTTTGTGGTAGAAAAAAATTCTTCGTTGAAAAGTTTTTATTTATTTTTTTAAGTGATTTGGTCAAACTTATTCTAACTTTCCTCATACTGGAGGATTTTTCCTCCACAAGTTAACTCTCATGCTTACTACCCCTTTTTAGTCTTGCTTCCAGATGTCAGTCAAGTTTAACTTCCTCTTGTTGAAACCATAAAATCCCCTTAACTCATTATTTTTGCCACTTTTGGTTTTAGACATTAGTATTTACTCTACTCTGGAACAAAGATAAGACAACATACATGATGTTCTTGTCATGAAGTAAAACCTCAGTGCTGTCCACTTTGTGACAGCTGTGATTGCACCTGAAATCATTCAACTGGTTCAAATAGAGAACAAAAGAAAAGAGAAGCTATTAAACATAGTAAGAGATTAAAAATGAGTAGACTGGAAGTCAGATCCTGCAGCATTAAAATAATAATTAAACAATGTTTGGTATGGTTCTGTCTCAGATGTTTACCGATGGGGAATGTTATATCAGTAGAAAGCTGAGCTTAAATTGTAGGACAAAATATAAAGCATCAAACATGAACCCACTACTTAACAACTAATCTGACATTATTTTAAGTAAATGTTTAAATTGTTTTTAGTTATGTTCATTAAAAGTTGTTTTTAACTGAAGTCTATATTTTTTTTTCTTTGGAGTTTAAAGGAAAAGTTACGTGCTTAATTTTAAATTTTACAGATTAAAATAAGTATGGCAGAAATACTGGAAGAGGTTGGAAAGGTTTCAAAACATGGAAACTTTTATGTGTATCTGCTTTAACCACCAGAACTGCCAAAGTGGCAAAAATGAACAAGAGGACATTTCACTGTGGTTCAAAATCAGCTGTGGGTCACATCTGGAGAACATTTGTTTCAAAAAAGAAATAATTATGAATTTTACTGACTCATTTGATGCTGAGCAGATCAAATGAGAGGAAATAAACTAGAACTACAAGAATCAAACATGGAAGACAAAAACAATTAGAAGATTAGAGGATTAGCAGAAAACATAAAGCACATTGGTGGAAGTAGCTAAATGTTTGTAAAACGTCCGAACAGACGTGTTCATGTCCACTAGAGGGTTAATGCAAACATTCATGGGAATTTTCTTTTATTATTATTGCTCACAATTTAGTTTTCTTGAAGCATACTTTTGCTTTTTGCTATAATACTCAAGAGTGAACAGAACCAGAGAAACACATCGTTCCTCAGCTGATCATTTAGGAAGCATCTTTTTGTAAAGCTTTAATCTGCTCAATTTTGCTACAGTTTGATTACTAAAATGTAGGTGATTTTGAGTGTCTAATACTTAATTGAAACTTTTTTCAGACTTTGAAGTTATGTGGTAAATATACTATTTGACTGAAGCTGTTTGATGTTAACCCTGAGCTGAGTCTATTTTTGATATCTGTCCTTTCTTCTCGACGGATGCATAAAGACTTCATAAGAAGACAAAGTAAAAAAACAAAAACAGTCTTTCCTGTTTTAACAAATGACTTCCCCAATGTGTGCGTTTCACTTCTGCGTCTCGTTCAGCTCATCAGATCTGCTCTTCCATTCTGCAGCATGAGCCGTTTGACTTGGGGCTCCCTGGTCCTGCTCCTCCTGTTGGCTCCTCTGGTCCGGGGTCAGGAGGTCAGCGGGGGCGACGGGAGGCCGACCTGCAGGCGCTGCGACCTCCATCACTGCTGTAACTGCTCCCACGGCGGATTCACCCGCGTTCCCATGGTAACAGACCAAGCACTGAGGCTGGACCTTTCCTCCAACAGCATCACCAACGTGACCCAAGATGACCTGATGGGTCACTCACGGCTGAGGGCTCTGGATCTCCATGGTAACCATTGTTTTTACTGTATGTACATGTTTCTGACCTGCAGGAAGAGTTTGGTAGTAACTTTTTACATTTACTCAGTTACATTTACTGGAGTAACTTTTTTGAAAAAATGTACTTTCTGGAGTATTTTTACTGTGCTGTACTTTTTACTTTTACTAGATCAGTTACTCAGTACTTGAGTAGACTTTCCACACAGTAAAAATGCCAGTGTTGAATTAACACCCAAAAGTGTCTATATGTGTCCAAGTCAGCTGGTGTTAAATTCAACACTACAGAGTCACATTAACGTTTACAACGGTGTTGGTGTTAAAATATGTTAAAAGTAACACCAGTGTAGTGTTGATCACAAAACATAATGTGGTGTTAAAAAAGTAAATAAATTGACCCACAAGGTGCCAATATCAATCAAATCCAGTGGAAAATATTCAAAACAATATACAGAAATGTAAAGTTTAACTTGGGTGTCAATCTTTTAACAATTTCAAAAGAGTCTGACTTGGACACATATAGACACTTTTGGGTGTTACTTCAACACCGGCATTTTTACTGTGTACCAACTACGTTTTTTACTATTACTTGAGTAATTTCTTGGACAGATGCCTTTTACTTTTACTTGAATAAGAATAAGTATAAGTAGTGTTACTCTTACTTGAGGACTGCTTTACTTATTTTCCGGATACTCTGCCCTCCTCTGCCTGCAGCTAATGGTTTAGCTGAGATCCATCCGTCAGCGTTCGACTCTCTGTGGAGCCTGGAGGATCTGGATCTGTCTGACAACCAGCTGACGGTTCTCAACCCCAGGTGGCTCAAGAATCTGGTGATTCTGGAGCATCTCAACCTGCTCAACAACCCGTACAGGTGAGGAGCTCAGAACTGTAACTGTAACTGAACATAGTTACTGCAAACATAATGCCAGAAATGAGTTTTAACCTTGATTTAGTTTTGCAGGTTTATTCCAGATTAGAGAAACATGGTTTCCATGTTTGGTTCTGGTTCTGGAGATGCAGAGCAGAACAGAACCAGCAGATTGGAAGGTTGACAGCAGCAGATCTTTACTGTGTTGTGGGGCTAAACCATCCAGTGATGCATAAACTAAAAGAAGTATTTTAAAGTGTCCATCCTTTAGAATTGGGATGATGTTCTCCACTCTCCAATCACGACACCTAGAGGACATAATGTGAAGCTGCTGCTACAAAAAATTGTTGTTGTTCACACCAAACACTTACACACATCCATGTATAAACACAGATACAGAAAATTAACACTTTTCTACCTCTACTTATTATTTTTATTATTATTATTGCATCAAAAAGCAGCAGTGATATGTTGTTAGTGTGTGTTGTATTCAGAGACTGAAGGAACTTTGAAAAAGACCAGAAAAAGGAGAACATTGTAAGAGGTCAGACATTTTTTTACACTCTGGCGCCGCTCATATCCTCAGATCACAATGTGAACAGCTTCTGTCTGCCAAATGTTATGGAGTCTATTCCTACAGACCTAGTAGGTTTAAACATCCATTAGTCTCTGCACCCATCAAAAATAATAAATAAGGTAGGCAGATTGTGCATTGCTGATTTGATTGCTTGTTTGGAACATATGTGGGAAGGTTTTTTTTATTGAGCATATATGTATTTTTTATTTTATTGATACTTATGTGTCCAATATGTATCTTTAGTCTGTATTTTCTTTTTGCAGCACATGAGGTCCCAGACAAATGTCTCCTGTGGAAACATTAAAATGTGTGTCTACATGTGATGTGTAGCTAGTCAACACATGGGCCGGATGTTCTGAAAACGTCATTCTGTCTTACAGCGTCATTACCAGTCAGACTGAAGGACTTCTTGTTTCTTACTTGTTGAACTCCAGTTTCAGAGCGTTTGAGTTCCTCTGTTTCCAGTATCTCAGTAAGATGTGACTCGTCTACAGACTTGACTCACACTTTCCCCTGCACACGTTAGGTATCAATATAATATTAATAAGAATCAATCTAGGTGGTGAACAATGTTAATGTGTGAAAATATCTTCTTGCCCCTTCAGTTCTTAACCACCTCAATAAGGAGCATTTTCAACAAATTTTTCCTTCTGATTTTTTATCATGACATGCAAGAATATTCAATTGTTTTCCTATTTAATTTGGGACAGAACAAGTGAAAAGCTTTGTATGCCCTCATATGCATTTAATGCGGATTTGGTTTTACAAAGGGAACATGCTTGAATCAATCCGGATTATTCATGCATAGATAGTTCCTCACCTAAAGCAAGATTCAGGTAGAAACCATCTTAGATGCGTAATAAAATGAGCAGAAACTTGTAAATCCATCGTGTGTCTGGTCTCCTCCAGCCGTCTTGGTTCCCCTTCGATGTTTTTTGGACTCGTCAGACTGAGGAGGCTGATGTTTGGAGGTCCAGCCCTGAAGGAACTCCGGAGAACAGATGTGTTTGGAGTCACGGAGCTGGACGACCTCACTGTCCACGCGAACAACCTGGCCAGGTTTTCCCACATTCGTCCTGTATGATGCACTGACCCTTAACTTCCACCAGTTAATATTTTTCTGTTCTCTGCAGTTATGACTCTGGCACATTAGGAGACATTTGGCCTCTGGGTCGTGTTACCTTAAGCCTCCATGGTCCGTTTCTAAGCAACGTGGCCTTGGCTGCAGCTGTGCTTGCGGACGTATCGTACCCTGAGACTCCGATGGTTTTAGAGGACCTTCATCTGATTGGGAGTCAGTCTGTCCTGCCCTTCAGAGAGTCAGCCAAAAAGAGGATCAGGTTGGGTTATGGAGCTCTTTTCAATTTGTTCCTACAGTAGCACATGCTTTTATGAACTTCTCTTTGTTGTTGTCCTTCAGATCTCTTTCTTTCCGTAACTTGTCTGTGTCCGATGCCACGGTTGTTGACTTCCTGATGGTGATGAATGGAGACCCGCTCTCCTATCTTCATGTGGAAGACGCCATGTTGAAAGGCGAAGGGAGGTAGGAAACCAAAACCTGCAGATGTTTAAACACCCAATGGATGTAAATAAAGTTTGTGCTTAAAAATCAGATTGCCCAAAGATAAGAAAATATTTAGGACTTTTAGGGATTTGCTACAAAACCCACATCTATATTTATCCTCTATAGGATTTAAAAAAAAATAAAAGTAATAATTCGACCATTTTGATTTCTTGGAAATGAACAAATCAATGTCAAACTACTGACATATTTCAGTAATCAGTCAACAAAGCAAAGTGAACTGTTTAAACACTTTGATCCCCCACTTTTAACATACTTACATAAGGAGAAATACACTTAAAAACCTGCTACAACTTGAACTACTCCATAAACACTGGTGGTGTTGGTGTATTTAAATAAAGACCAACAGTGACACCTGCTGGTCCTTACGCAGAATGACAGATCATTTTCAATAGACCAGATTTAGGAAGAGGCTGGTGAAGAACCTGGGCAACAAACAGTTGCATCTCATCTGCTGAAGTTTGTAGCTTCTTCTTATAGACCCTGTACTCATGTAGAGGAAGGAAACCTCCACCAGGGAAGAATTTCAAAACATGAATGTGACAGAAAGGATTTTTTTGTCTGCAGCATTGATTTTTTACTTAGTTTTGAATAAATTCAACACTTTTCCTTGCTTACCATTGCTGATGTTTTATGATCAGCTAAATGTGTAACTTTAACTGTTTGTCTGTGGCAGGTGGGAGAAAGCCAATAAAACCGATTACAAAAGCATCGACGAGTTCTTTCTCCGAAATGCTGTGGTGGTCGACGTCTACAAGTTCGTTTCATTCCTACAGCTGGGTTTTCTTCTGTATTACCCCAGGAAGGTGTCCGTCATAAACTGTGGGGTAAATATGTGACAGCAGCCACTCCAAGGTTTCTAGGCTCTAACCAAAGTCTTAACAAAACTAAAGACTGCAAGTGGAAGCCGCGTTGTATTTAATTAGAAATTATTTGGATTCCTTTTAAAAGTTGCTTTTGTCTTCAGGTGTTTGTGATGCCCTGTGAAACATCCAAGCTGCTGGTCAACCTGCAGTACCTAGATTTGTCTGACAATCTACTGACCGACCTGACCTTAGCAGAATCGCTTTGTCATGGAGCGCCAACACTGAAAGAACTCAGAGTTTTAAACATCAGTGGAAACCCTCTGAAGGTGTCTTTATACTTAAAGTAAAATCTGGGTAACTTACCAGGAATCAGAGTTTCTCGGTTTCAAGCTTTGTCCACTTGTGTCCAGTCTTTGTCAATGATTAGCCATCTGGTGACCAACCTCCTGAAGCTGACCCACTTGGACATCAGCAGAACTCTCTACAGCTCAATGCCCTCGAGTTGCTCCTGGCCCTCTACTCTGAAATACCTCAACATCTCCAGAGCTAAGCTAGCAGCCACCACCACTTCCTGTCTACCAAGATCACTAGAGGTGAAGACAGTGAACCATGCAGAAGCAAACCCAACAAATCTAACGTAGTCACAACCAAAACATGCTTAACTGACTGAACATTATGGGCAGGTGCTGGATCTGAGCTACAACGATCTCAAAGGTTTCTCACTGGACTTGCCTTTACTGAGGGAACTGTACCTCTCTGGGAACAAGTTTCTAGGATTACCTGCTGGAAAACCCCTTCCAAATCTACAAACTCTTACAATGCAGGTAAGAAAGACTCCTGTATTTCTAAATAAAGTCAACTCTGCATTCTCCAGTATGTGACGCCTTTCTCTTTTCAGTTTAACACCCTGAATATGTTCAGCCTCCCGGATCTTCAGTCATTCAGGCGGCTCGAAAACCTCCAGGCTGGTTACAACAAGTTCATCTGCACCTGCGATTTCGTTAACTTTCTGCAGTCACAGCTAAAACAAAATGGGAATGTTAAGTTAACAGACAGAAAGGACGGATATGTCTGCGACTCCCCTCTGCACCTGCATGGGGAGCTAGTGAGTCGGGTCCGACTCTCGGGGGAAGTTTGCCACCGGGTTTTGTTTGTCTCTGTGATCTGCGGCGCCGCCCTGGTGGTTGGGTTGCTGCTTTGTGTTCTGCTGTGGCGGCTCCATGTCTTCTGGTACCTGAAGATGACTTGGGCTTGGCTCAAGGCAAAGCGAAGTTCCCAAAAACAAAGAAGAGCTACTGCAGACTCAGAAGCGCTGCTGTCCTTTGATGCTTTTGTTTCCTACAGTGAGAGAGACGCTGGCTGGGTGGAGAACTTCCTGATACCTGAGCTGGAGGAGCCAAGGTGAGTATTTTTAACTTTTTAGCTCATATTATACTTAAACAAGGATATTATGCCTGTTAGCTTTGCATTTATGTAAGAAAAACATTCAGTCAAATGTATAAATGGTGAATTTACATATTCCTCTAACAAAATGTTAGTTTTTTGGGATCAAGCTACGTTTAAAAGGTTTTGCAGGATCTGATCGAACTGCTGAAATCAGTTCTTATTGTCTGACGAAAAACAAGTCGTTTTCTCCTCAACCCCTTGTTGTCAACTTCTTCCTGTTACAATTATTCAATCAATTAATTTTGATGATCAATTAATTGTCTGAGGTCTTGAGAAAATACATACTATCTGACCAAAACACTTGGTCTCTCCTGCTCGGTTCTGGTCCGATGCAGTGGGTGAACGTCCCTCTGACGCCTCCAGTTTTCCAGTAGCGTTACAATTCGTCAATTGTTATTTCCTCCATTTCCAAACTTGTGAATATGTAACAGTCAATCCTCTTTTCATAATCATAAATGCACATAACAAAACACCATGAAGTCTGTTGTAGGGGTTTCACAGGAAATCTGCTGGGTCTAAATGAGCGTCTCGTAATACGTGACCATCCGGTCAGTTTGACTTCAGTCTGACTTGATGGACCCTGAAGGTACAGTAGAAAGTGGATCCATAATCTGGTTTCCTGTTTGTTTTCTCACCAGTGAGGATGGTTCCAGCAGTACCAGCTCCTCTCAGCCATTGTCCTTGTGTCTCCACAAGCGAGACTTCCTTCCTGGACCTCCGATCATGGACAACATCATGAGCGCCATCGAACGCAGTCGTCGAACTGTCTTCGTCCTCTCAGAGAACTTCGTCCAGTCCGACTGGTGCCGCTATGAACTGGACTTCTCCCACTTCTGGCTGTTTGAGGCCGGCGGAGACGCTGCCATTTTGATTCTGCTGGAGCCGCTGTCCAAGGACGACGTCCCCAAACGTTTCTGCAAACTACGCAAACTCATGAGCTCCACCACCTACCTGGAGTGGCCTCAGGACGAGGAGAGGAGGCCGGAGTTCTGGAGGAGCCTCCGCAACGCTCTGAGAGGAGACAACGACTGACAATAGAGCCTGTATGTGTAGGGGAAGGAAAAATCACACGCACTGAGGACTTTCTTGTGTTGTTTAAGAAAAAACTTACGCATTTGTGTACTTTTGGGATCATGAAAGAGCTGTGCAATGCTATTTAGCACCGTGTTGGCTGGTGTTTTCTAAGCAGCTAATTCGAGATTGCATTTCATTTTTCTGGGTTCTTATTGGCTGAACCCCTGAGAGTCGAAATCAATAAGATGTTGGATTTTAGCTTCTGCAGTAGTGCCAACATTCACTGTGTGTATTTTTGCATGTTGAGGTATATTTGATGTTTGAACTATTAAGAAAGACACTCACACTCTTATGTAATTTATGTTGGACAATAATCCAAGGAGAAGGACTGAACCATAGAAACTGGAAAACCATAATTAATGCCTGGCATAAGGTTAATAACACAATCAAAAGATGTATTGGACATATTGAAAACAAAAACTTACAAAAGAACTGAAACTATTCTACCAATAATATCACCTACTGAGCAACTTGACCTGATGACTAATGTTTTTATTCATAATTAGTAGCTTTGCAGGATTTTTTTTTTGCATTTATGTTCTTAGAGGACAAAAATATGTTCTAGCTGTAAAGAATAAAGAACAAACATATTTTCATGTAATTTTGTGTTATTAGGCATGGATAATAATTTAACACACAGCCTCCCTGCTGAAAGTTGGTCAGCAGGTTCAAAACAGACATGAATCCTCATTAAGAGCAGGAATAATTTGTCCTGATATGGAAAGAACAAAACATTAAAAATAACCCGCTTTCTTGTCTAACAGTTCATTATTCCTAAACTTACTATGAAAATATGTATTCACTCTGTTTGTCCATTAGACTTGTGAAGTGATCCGTGTTGTGTGATTGTTTGCACACACCTGTCTGTCATATGAGGGGCGTCGACCCCAGACTGCACACCATGAAACTGCTCTGCTTACTCACTTCCTGTTTTTACACTCGTAGTTCCTCTTTGAGATGGACAAAAACTCTTCTTATTCTCTGACTCAGATTTTCTGTCGTCCATTTCATCTGTTCAGCAGATACTAAGGTAAGAAACATCCACTGAGTACTGATGAAAGTATGTTGCTGATTAAAAATTGTTTTTATCAATCAAAGTTTAATTTTTTATGCTTTTTTTAAAATCTGTATTGTTTTACTCTTATTGAAGATATTTTATAGTAGATCAATAATAACCTGAAGGGAGTTTCTCCCACAAAGCCTCTGTTGATCTCACATCTTGTTGCTTTTCCTCCAGAGGATCTCAGTTATTATTGTTCAGTTGAGAAAATGAAATATCACAGCAATAAAGTTTGACAAAACACAATATGGAGTTTGTTCAATGTACTGAAACTCAACTACATGTTTTTTTAAGTCATTTTTTGCCCTTTTTAGTGATTTTTACAACACAATTTGCACCATAAAGACACCTGAAGATATGTTTAGCTTTCATTTGAATCATTGAATCATATCTGTGCTGCATGGAGTCGACCCACAGAACATCATCTGTAAACTTCATTAGTCCAAACGGGAGTCATAGGATCAAACACAAGTTTTCTGTCTTTCTCTTTACTTCTTTTTCTGTTTTTTTGTTTTGTGACTTTTAAGTTAAAAACTAGTTAAAAGCATTTGATGTTACTTAAGTCGACCAGCTGATCATTTGCACCACTTCATTTGTCTTCCCTCCTGGAATCCTCTGCACAAATTTTACTCAAATTTTCAGACAAATGCACTTTACCCACAAAGTGCAACATCTGCTTCATCACTTTTTTTTAATGAATTCCAGCAGTTAATAACAATAAAATACCCCAGGCACATTGCAAATGGCCAGACTCTCCTAACATGTGATGTTCAAACCTTTTAATTCCCTAAATATCACATTTAGCCTCAGTGATTGTTCCTAAGTCACATAGAAAAACCATAATAACCTCAAGACAACTTCCCTCTTTAACAGCTACGGGATGCTGTTAATAATCAACTGGAGCCAAAAACACTTGATTTTCTTATGACATGATTTCCTCACACCGGCTGCCAGACTTTCACTTCTGTGCCTCAGTTATGTAAAACAAGCTGCAGGAAGGAAAAAAAATTGACTCATTTTCCTGTTTCTGCATTTCACCAACTTGAACACTCAACTGTCTCTGCAGAGGATGTGGCCTCTGAGGTTCCTGGCTCCGCTCCTCTTCCTCTCGCTGATCCGGGGTCAGAGGTTGAACGGGGAAGACGGGAGGCCGACCTGCAGGCGCTGCGACCTTCATCACGCCTGTAACTGCTCCTGCAGTGGGTTCACCCGCGTTCCCATGGTAACGGGCCAAGCTTTGAGCCTAGATCTCTCCTTCAACAACATCACCGCGGTGACCCTAGATGACCTGATGGGTCTCTCGCAGCTAACGCTTCTGGATCTCCATGGTAACAATCAAGGGATTCAAACAGAAACAGCCAATAGAGAGAGTCTGAATGCCGGCGTTTCTGTCCTGCAGCTAACGGTTTAGCTGAGATCCATCCGTCAGCGTTCGCCTCTCTGTGGAGCCTGGAGGATCTGGATCTGTCTGACAACCAGCTGACGATTCTCAACCCCAAGTGGTTCAACAAGCTGGAGCTTCTGCAGCATCTCAACCTGCTCAACAACCCGTACAGGTGAGGAGGGGCAGCTTACGCTCTGATGCAGAGGCGTTTAGCCTTTACATTTTGTGAAGATCCCCAAAGCCTTACCACAGGTTCTCAGATGGGTGAAGGTCTTTACTTTGAATGGGCCATTTGACCACATGAGTAGGTTTAATATGTTTATCCTAGGTCAGGATAAACATTTAGGGCTGTTGTCCTGTTGGAAGGTGAATCTTCATGTCGTCTCTCGTCCTTTTTGCAACCAAAGGCCTGAACAAAGATGAAACACATCACATTCATGTCCTTCTTGGCCTCCTGCAGCTTTCTGGGCTCCTCTCCGTTGTTTCTTGGTCTTTCTGGACTGAGAAGGCTGATGTTTGGAGGTCCAGATCTGAAGGAGCTGAGGAGAGAAGATCTATCAGGAGTCACCCAGCTGGAAGAGCTTACTGTTCACGCCAACAATCTGGACAGGTAACCAGCCCTCATTGTTCTAGGTTTTCCTTTCTAGCACCCAGATGTTCTAAGAGTCTTTTAAATCGCGCTTGATGAGCAGTTCTCCAAAGGTTCTGGTGATCTTTGTTTTTCACGGGACCTTATTGGTTTTTTGCTTCTCTTTTTCTACATGTCCTGTCCAGCAGTGTGGCAAATTTCAGCTAAAAAAACAAAAAAATGTATAAATAAATACCAAGCAGTTTATTCATGGAAATAAACAATAACCAAAGTCCAAACTCCAAACTCTTTCCCCTTCTTTTGACTTGGTCTCTCTGCAGATACGACTCTGGTACGTTGGGGGACATTTGGCCTCTGGGTCGTGTCACTCTAAGTCTTCGCGGCCCGTTTTTAACAAACCCTGCGTTGGCTGCAGCTGTGCTCAATGATGTGTGCTACCCTGAAACTCGGCTCACTCTGTCAGACCTCCATCTGGCTCATAATGTGTCTGTTCAACCTTTCAAAGATTCAATCAACATGATCAGGTTGATAATAACCTCCCTTTTTTCTGTTAGAATAACTTAAATGGAGCAAAAAGTGTGGTAAACGTTAATTCTCCTTTGGTTCTTCTCTCCAGATATCTGTCTCTCCGTAATGTGTCGCTGTCTGATGAAGCCTGTGTCTCTATGCTGGCCCTGATAGATGGAGTCCCGCTCACATCCCTCTCCATTGTGGGTTTAACTCTGACAGGCGAGGGCAGGTAGGAAACCACCGTGTCAGCTGTCCATCACTCTTAGTCAAACTTTATCCATCCATCTATTGTCTGCACCCAATTATCCTTGAAGGTTTGTAGAGTTCATGGAGTCTATCGTCTTCATGGAGTCGCTGGGCAAATGTCTGTCACGGCAACACAGACATACACAGTAAAAATGTTGGTGTTGAATTAACACCCCAAAGTGTCTATATGTGTCCAAGTCAGCTGGTGTTAAAGTAACACTTTTGAAAGTGTTAAAAGACTGACNAAAGTTAAACTTTCCATTTCTGTGTATTGTTTTGAATATTTTCCACTGGATTTGATTGATATTGACACCTTGTGGGTCAGTTATTTACTTTTTTAACACCACATTGTGTTTTGTGATCAACACTACACTGGTGTTACTTTTAATATATTTAACACCAGCACTGCTGTAAATGTTAATGTGACTCTGTAGTGTTGAATGACTTGGACACATATAGGCACTTTTAGGTGTTAATTCAACACTTGCATTTTTGCTGTGTACGGGACAAACAATCATTAACAAATGGCAATTTAGAGACACCAGTTAACCTGACAGTCACATTTTTGGACTGTGTGAGACAGTCGGACTGCATAAGCTGGGCTTCAAGTAAGCACTGGGTTACCTCAAGACACTAATTCCAATCAGGCGAAACATCTGATGAGACTAAAAGTGGATGAATAATTTTGACCTTGACTGTTCCTCCAAACCTGAATATTTAATGTGGCTGAAGCCTTTCCTGGTTTTACGTTAGGTGGGTAACGGCTAACCGGACAGATCTGAGAAGCATGGACGAGTTCTTTGCCAGCGACGTCACAATTTTAGACATTTTGAAGTTTGCCATGGTTTCACAACTGGAGTATCTGTTGCAGTACCAGAAGAAGCTCTCCATTATTAACGCAAAGGTAAAAATCACACTTCACATACAAAAAAATGTGTCTGCATGGTGGAAATGTGAATCAGGCTATGATGCTTTTTATCCTTAAATCATAGTTTGATCAGTAGGCAAATAATTTTTCATCTCCTTGTCATTCATGTTAACCAAACAACATTTTATTTTATAAATCAATCGAAAAAATGATAAACGTTTTCCTCACAGTTCTGATCTCATTTTACTTTCAGTTGTTCCTGTTATCCTGTTACTTAACCAAGATGATGGTGAACACATTATACTTGGATGTGACCGATAATCTGCTGACTGACCTGACTCTGACTTACATGCTGTGTGACAGCGACGAGACTCTCCAGGAGCTCCGAGTTTTAAACATCAGCAGAAACCCTCTGAAGGTGTCAGCGTTAAACCTGAGGTAAAATTTGTGTAAACTTGCTCAGAGTGCCAACCTTTGAACGTTTGTCCAATTATGTACAGTCTTTGTCCACGTTGAGTCGTCTGGTCACCAAACTCACCAAGCTCACCCAGCTGGATGTTAGCAGAACCGGCTACAGCTCCATGCCCCCCAGTTGCTCCTGGCCGTCCACCCTGAGGTACCTGAACATCTCCGGGGCTAAGCTAACCATCGTCACTCCTTGCCTTCCAAAATCTCTGGAGGTACAGAGACTGGATCAAAGGCCAGTGAACCTTCCCACTGAAAAGATGCTTTCTATTGATCTCATTCTTGCCTCTTTACAGGTGTTGGATTTAAGCTATAACGATCTCAAAGAGTTTGTGCTGACAATGCCAATTCTGAGAGAGCTCTACCTTTCTGGGAACAAGTTCCTGAGGTTACCAGCAGGGGGAGCATTCCCCAATCTGCAAACACTCATAATACAGGTAAGAAACAATCCCATTCGTCACGTTGTGTCCCTCTGTGTTCTCCATGCTGATCCAGTCTGGTTTTGTACATTGCAGTCAAACACCTTGAACGCGTTCAGCCTTTCAGACCTTCAGTCATACAGCCGACTTGAGAACCTCGAGGCTGGACAGAACAAGTTTGTCTGCTCATGTGAATTCGTCAGATTCCTCCGCTCACAACTAATGGGAAGTGGAGATGTGAAAATAACAGACAAACATCAGACCTATGTCTGTGACTCCCCTTTCTACCTACAGGGGGAGGCAGTGAGTCAAATTAGCCTCTCCATCATCCAGTGCCAGCCGGTTTTGTTTGTGTCTGTTAGCTGTGGAGCCGCATTGGTTCTTGGGATGCTGGTTGCTGGCCTGCTTTGGCGATGCCACGCATTCTGGTTCCTGAAGATGACCTGGGCTTGGCTCAAGGCCAAGAGAAGTTCCCAACGACGACGGCGACACAGAAACACGGAGGGAACAGATCCGTTGCTGTCCTTTGATGCATTTGTTTCCTACAGTGAACAAGATGCCAGCTGGGTGGAAGACTTTCTGATACCTGAGATGGAGGAGCCAAGGTAGCTTTTAAACGTCTTTGTTTCCACTGGTCCTTCTGGACTGTTGGTTGTTTCCACATTGCTTTGCCTCTTGCATTCTACCTCAACTGAACGGGTGAATGTAAATTATGATTTATCGTAATGGTATTGACATCTTCACTAGAAAAATTACAATATGATGTCTGTCAGTGAACAAAGCCAGACTAGTCTGATGCTGGAGCAATAGGATGTATGAAGCCGTTTTATAAATATTGTTTTTTTGTCAAATTGTTCATGATATACTGAAATTTGAGCCTCATCTAAATAAGGACAAGTTTCCTTCTAGTAAAAGTTTCTTCGTAATTTTACAGCCTTGGACTTTCACGTTGAGTAACAAGAGCCTGCTGTAGATCCCAAGATGGTATTTTCGGGCTCTTGGAAACTCTTTTTAGCATCTTGCGGTCTGACTTGAGGTAAACCTGCTTGAAGGATCAGAATGGAGCATGTTGGCAGTAGTTTTGACCATACTCCACTTTTAGACTATTTTCCACAAAGGGAAATGTTTGCTTTCTGTTGAAACCTGGTTAAATCCCTTCTTAGACTCATAAGCTGCAACAAAATGCTGAGTTTTTATAGTCTCCAAACTTAGTCCTACAGGTTTTAGATGCTTCCCGCTTCCCAGGTGTGCTGGATGGCTTCTTGTTCAAATTGTATTTATAATAAAGGACATAAGATGACCTGGATTCTTATCTGGTTACAGTGACTCAGACTCAGAGAATCCAACATCTCCGCTGACTCTCTGTCTCCACAAGCGAGATTTCCTTCCTGGACACTGGATCATGGACAACATCATGAGCGCCATCGAACGCAGTCGTCGAACTGTCTTCGTCCTCTCAGAGAACTTCGTCCAGTCCGACTGGTGCCGCTATGAACTGGACTTCTCCCACTTCTGGCTGTTTGAGGCCGGCGGAGACGCTGCCATTTTGATTCTGCTGGAGCCGCTGTCCAAGGACGACGTCCCCAAACGTTTCTGCAAACTACGCAAACTCATGAGCTCCACCACCTACCTGGAGTGGCCTCAGGACGAGGAGAGGAGGCCGGAGTTCTGGAGGAGCCTCCGCAACGCTCTGAGAGGAGACAACGAGCAGGAGAACTAATCACTTGAGGATTCTGATTTAAAAATATCTACTCGGCTTGGCTCCAGCATACGTAAACTCTCTTTAACGTAGATCTGTTACTTCCAATTCTTTACGTTCTAACATTTTTATTTTGCATGTTCCAAACTGAACAAAGGAAGCAAGGATTCAGTGAGATGCTCCTTCAGCCTGGAATCAGCTCCAGTCTGAACTCAAGATATCAGAATTTATTTTACTGGACTTATTTTGAGCGATTCTTCAAAACAGGCAAATAGATTCTGCTAAACAGTGTCACTGTTTTTAATTTGTTTTATATTGTTTTACACTTGTGCATATGTTTTAATTCATTTGTATTTTGTAATCAGGTTGCAGTGTATTCCAGACTTCTGCCCAGGTCCCTCTTGAAAATGAGATCTGGATCTCAACAGGGTTTACCTGGTTAAATAAAGGAAATAAAATTTAAAAAAATGCAAAACCAAAAAGAGAAAATGAAGAACTTGTCAAAGAGACAGTCGGCAAAATATTGAGATGGCTTGCTGGATGCTGGCCTGTACTGATTTCATGTAAATCCATCCATGACATATTTGATTTTTGCTTCAGGGTTTAGTTTCTGTGCCATGGCGCTCATGATCCCAGACATTTTGTTCGTTCACACTGCAGCCTGAAGTGACCCAACTCCAATTTTTTGGCAATTCCGATTTTTTTTCCGGGCTGTTCACACTGCCAGTAAATGGACCTGTATGTGTTCTGCAGTGTAAACGACCTGAAAGTGTCCCGCATGCGCAGTAGAGGGCGCNGAGCTCAGTGTTTGAGGAAGTAAACATGGAGGCTAACGGTGGAGCTTAGCTTATATATTTGAAGTTGTTGTCCAACCGGAGCAAAATGTTAACAACTTAATCCTCATATAGTCGTCATGGTTGTTATTTTTCTTCCCGTATCAGGACCAGAATAGTGAGATTTGTTGAGAATCAGTGACGTTATGGTCCATTTGAATCGGATACATATCGGATATGAGTCACATTCTAAAAGAATCAGACCTGAGCTGTTCACACTGCATGAAAAGATCAGATCCAGGTCCCACCCGGTTCCTACGCCTATGCTAGCATCCATAGTGACTCTAAAATCAAGCAACAACATCTGCTTGATTTTTTCCCCTCTCTTTTATGTTGTTTTTTAACATTTATTATAAGAGCACTTTGAATTGTCTTCAGCTGAAAGGTGCTATATAAATAAAGTTGCCTTGCCTACTGGTTGTTGGACCAGTTGATGGTTTGAGTCTTATCAGGTTTTCAGTTCAGCATTATGAATCATTGGACTCTGAGGGTCTGATAAATATCCATTTACCATTTTATGTGCAGAGACAAAATGTCTCCTGGTTAAATCTGGGACCAAATGTTACCAGAGTCTGGAGCAGCAGCTGCATGTTGGATAGCAGCACTTCTGAAATAACAAGTTTCATATTTTAAATGTCTTATCTCTTCTCATTTATATTGTTGGCATCTTCAGTGTTTTATCTTGTGAGAGAAACAATGACAATAAAGATTCATCTTATCTGATTTTATGGACTGCAGGGATTGGATAAAACTTTATTCAGTTGTCTGACCTCTGATCTGTTTAACAGGAAACAGAAGACGTTTGACTGGAACAGGGATTCAGGCGCTTTTAAGAAAACCAATGGTTAATGTCCTGAACATTCACCTGGTTTTATGTTTTTACAGCACCTGGACTCATATTTAGGAAATCACTGCCTATAAAGCAGTGGTCCCCAAACTACGGCCCCTGGGCCAAATATGGCCCACCTCCACATTTGGTCCGGCCCCCTCAACAACACCAGAGAGCATTTAGATTTATTTTTCATATACTGTATTTTCTGGACTATAACCTGCTACTTTTTTCCTAAGCTTTGGGCCTTGCGGCTTATAGTCCGGTGTGACTTATATGTGGATTTTTCTTCAACCACCAGGGGGCGCTTTAGCAGGAAGTGAATCCTTGGAAAACAAAATTGGAAATAAAAGAAGAAACTCCCATTAAAATGAAATTAGGTTTTAATAGGGAATTGGAATTTAAGAATGTTGTTGATCAGTTAAATAGCATTGTGGGGAAAAAGAAGATTTTTCGTTTTTTTAAATAATACTGGGATCATTATGAGAATTTGATATAGATATTAGGATCCAGTAGATGGCAGTAGGGCAACAATAATGAATGCAAGCTGCTACTGAAATCTAAAGAAGAAGAAAGAGCCCATTTTCATTTAGCACATGCTAGTAGCAGACATGAAGGATCCTCCCTTTTATTGTTACAGTTACCGTTCAGAAACGACCGTAATCAGTTCAGTTAAATCTAATCTTGGGAACTTTTTCTTTTCCACCTGTAATAAATGTGATATTGACCTGTCATGACTCAGATTTTGGGTGTCCGCCCCCCTCTGCTGCAACTTTCATCTCTCGGAATAAGTCAGGTGATTCTCTCACCCTGCAAAATTGTGGAAAATCTGGAGCGGCAGAGATATCTGCAGCTTATAGCCCGGTGCGGCTTATGTATGTATGTTTACTGTTTTTTTTGTTTTGTTTTTTTGTTTTTTGGGGGGGTTAAACTTTGGAGTTGCGGCTCCAATAAATATTTAACACTATTTATTTCATAAATAGTGTTATTATTTATTTTCTGAATTTTTTCTGTGAAGAACCCAGAGAGCGTTATTTGATTGTGCTTTCTGGAAAAAAATACATTTTTACATTTAGGCA
Source organism: Micropoecilia bifurca (assembly GCA_903067075.1). Lineage (NCBI taxonomy): Eukaryota > Metazoa > Chordata > Actinopteri > Cyprinodontiformes > Poeciliidae > Micropoecilia > Micropoecilia bifurca. The sequence continues at coordinate 20,044 of CAEGAF010114140.1, forward strand.
CTTCTGCAAACATCACACTTGTTCTCTAACTCAGACAGCAGACAGAGTTTGATCTGGATTGCTGTATTTCTTCTTGGTCACAAAGCAAACAGGAGAACATGTAGCTCTCTATGGCGGCCATGTTGTCTGTGTGTTGCTGTTGCTAAGCGGTGAATCGGACCAGGATGGAAACTTTCCTCCCTGTCGGTCAGACAGGGAGGACCCAACAGAACCGGGTCGGCCTTCATCCTCAGTCCGTTCTGACTGCAGCTGGTTTCTGGTGGTGATGCTAACCCTATGCTAGCTGCTCAGACCAGCAGAGGAAGAAACCTTTCAAAAATAAGGAATAATCACTGAGGTCAGAGAATTTATCAAAACATCCAAAGTCTGGTTTATTCCACTGATAGTTTGTCTCTTTAACTACTGATGAAAAGATAAAACCAAAAATAGAAATGATAAATGATGAAATTATGAAAAACACAAACATATTTAATGTTTTATCAGATTTTTTTTAACTCTGTGGAGATAAAAGATGGAAACTTTGATCCTGTTATCAAAGTTTAAATATGCATCCCATAATGTTTCTCGTTTATTCAGACTGGAACCAGTTGGACCTGTTTTCCTGTCTCACCTGACAGTAGAGATTCTTTTTTAACACTGAGTCTGAATGAGAAGAAGGAACCTTACAAAACCTGGACAGGTGAACCAGAGTCAGAGGAATCTGACCCAATGACCTGCAGGTAGAGGGCGGAGTCCAGTCACAGTCTGACCAATCAGAGAGCAGAACCTGCAGGACTGGAGTCAGCCTACCTGCTGATGACATCACCAAACAGTACTCTGTGATTGGCTGCTGGATGGAGCGTTTCTGACTGACTCTGTGAGTTCAGACCAGACCAGATGAAGATGAAGCTGCTGCTGCTGCTGCTGCTCTGTGTGTCTGCGGCTGCTGAGCGTCTGCCCTCCTCATCCAGCCTGGTTACTCAGCCTGATCCCTCTGACCCGTTCCAGCTTCCTCCGGTCCAACATGAGGACCTGGAGGTGGTGGCTTGTTCCCCTGCTAATGAAATGGACATGATGGCTCTGGATGGTGAACACGTTTGGCACGCCGACTTCATCCAAGGAAAAGGAGTCGTCACCATGCCGCACTTCCTCGTCCATCCAGAGTTTCCAGGGCTTTATGAGCGAGCTGAGAAGAGAGAGAAGTTCTGCAAAGACAACCTGAAGGCTCTCCGCTTAGAAATGAAGGACATCCCTGATCCGCTTGGTGAGGAAAGAGTTCCTGAACTGGTAGAGAACAAGATCAGACTGAAAAGACTAATCATTAGTCTCAATTCAACATGGAAATGTTTGGTTTCTCCTGGTGTTTGTTCAGTTCAATCCAGATTCCTGGTGGCTCTGTGTTTGTGTGTGGGTGTGTGGGTGTGTGTGTGTGTGTGTGTGTAGGTGTGTGTGTCCTCTGGTTGTTGATGTTTAATGTCATCTTGTGTGTACATGTGTATAATGCCATGTGGGGACAATTTTCCTAACACACACTACCATGTGGGGACCAATGGTAGCCATGTGGGGACCTAAGCCTGGTCCCCACTTGGAGAAACCCTGTTTTAGGGTCAGGGGTCAGATTTAGGGCTAAGGTATGAATTGAGTTTTGGTTTTTGTTAGGGTTAGGCATGTGATGGGTTAGGATAAGGGTTAAGTTTAGAAATGAATGGAAGTCAATGGAAAGTCCCCACAAAGATAGCCACTCAAACATGTGTGTGTTTAGTGTGTGTGTTTAGTGTGTGTCCAGTGGTCATAATGTCTCCTCTGACCCTCCCTGCCATCAGATCCCCCCTCCAGCCTGCTCTACACGGCCCACCATGCGGTTCTGGGGGAGAAGAACGTTCTGGTGTGTCATGTCTCTGGTTTCTGTCCGGCGCCGGTCCAAGTGTCCTGGATTAAGAACGGACAGGAAGTGACGGCGGGCGGCAGCCTCAGCGTCCCGCTGCCCAGCAGGGACAGCAGCTTCACCCAGATCTCCAGGCTGGACTTCGTCGTTCAGTTCGGAGACGTGTACAGCTGCTCGGTGGACCATCCGGCCCTGAGGAAGACACTGACCACGACCTGGGGTGAGCGGCCTTTGACTAGACAGGAAGCAGCTGAAGCAGAGACTGACTGACTGTTTCCTGTCTGCAGAGTTCCAGGTGGAGGCGCCGCCCGGCTCTGGCTCCGGTTCCGGCTCCGGTTCTGGCTCCGGCCCAGCGGTTCTGTGTGCGGTGGGAGTGATGGTGGGTCTGCTGGGAACGGCCGCCGGAGCCATCTTCATCATTAAAGGGAAGCAGCTGATTGGTCCATCCTTAACCTCCTGACAGGAAGTCTTGGTTGTGTCCAAAGTCCTGGTTCTGATCCAACACTTTGATCCGATCAGTTCGGATCAGTCTGAGATTCAACATTCAAGCTCCTGGACTCAGACTGGTCTTTATAGAAATATGATCTCTAGATGTTCTGCAGCTGACGCTTCATTTCATAATGAAGAAACGTGTTCAGGTAACCTGAACGTCTGATCCTCAGTTGGTTCTGGACTCAATCAGTTTTTCTGGCTGGTACTGATGATTGTTTTCTGATTAAAATGAAATTAAAAACTTTTTCTCTCTGAAGTTATGAATTTATGTTCTCATTAATCTAAAACATTTCACCGTTACAGTGAATCTTTAAACATGTTGCGTTAATTAAAATGAGTTTCCATCAACTTTGTAACAATCTGACTAGCAAACAGCAGGAAGGATTTACTTTTCTTCAAATAAAGAACCCGAACTAAATATTTATTTAGTGTGAAAACCATTCCATTAATACTGTTCCATGGTATTTAATATTAATTCATATGTTTTGACTGTAACAACCTGAAACTTTTCCTCTGTATGTTACTCAGTTCAGAAAAATTCTGAACTGATTTAAATATATTAACTAAATGAAACATATAATAATAAATGATAAACGCTGGAGGATACAGAGGTTAAACTCTCTGAGAACAATGGAGATAAAACCAGGATAACAGAAAGTCAGAGGAGAAAAATGAAACCAAAATGTTGATTTTACACTGAGGAAGAAAAAAACACAACAGGAGAGAAACAGAAAACAGGCTGAAAATGAACCAGGCTGACAGGAAACAGTCATGCAGGAAAACAGGCTGAGGAACAGAAACTAACCTGAGACTCAGGACACAGATGGAAGGAAAACCTGAAGCTGAGAGGAAACTGAACAAATCCAAAACACAAATTATGAGATTGAATCTGTACAAAAGGAAAACATGAATAAAACTGATAGCTGAAACCAAACCTGTACAGTCATAAAACTCATCTGACTTTATTTTTAGAAAGTATTTACTGAACAATATTCATCTGTTAGATACGGTGGCTGACAGGTGCATTTTTTGTTTGCTGCATTTTATTTGCTTTTTGTTTGTGTCTCTTTTTTGTTTTCTGCATTTTATTTGCTCTTTGTTTGTGTCTCTTTTTTGTTTGCTGCATTTGATTTGTGGTTGTATTCTTTGTTATTTGCGTCTCTTTTTTGTTTGCTGCATTTTATTTGCTTTTTGTTTGCGTCTCTCTTTTTTGTTTGCTGCATTTTATTAGCTTTTTGTTTGTGTCTCTTTTTTGTTTGCTGCATTTCATTTGTGGTTGTATTCTTTGTTATTTGCGTTTCTTTTTTGTTTGCTGCATTTTATTTGCTTTTGGTTTGCATCTATTTTTATGTTCTTTGCATTTCATTTGTGCGCATCATTTTTTTGTTTGCATGTTTTCTCTGTTGCTGCGCATTTGCACCTGTCGGCCACCGTAGTTGGATGTTTAGTGTCCTGATAAAACATTTCCACAACCTTCAGCTGCAGAAACCAGGCGTGTCAGACGACCTTCAGGCGTTTCAGACGACCTTCAGGTGGAAATCAAAGGAATCTGCTCATAACGTCCATCAGCATCGTAAACAGAGATAAAACAATAACATATAACATCCATAAATTCAGTTATGAGATGCTAGAAACCAAAGTTCAACACATTTATTAGATTTCAAGAAACAAAAACGTCCATCAAGCCTAACAAACTATCTGACTTTAATAGTTCAATTTATTTAAATTACACTAAATCAACAACATAAATGTTCTTAAAATACCTTTTATAAAACACCAAAAACATCTGTTTGTTTCTGATTTGGGAAAATGTAAAGAAACCTGAGGATGTAAAAAGTTTGACTGTAACGGTTCAGAAAACTTTAAATTCATCCAAACAAATTAAATGTTTTTATGTCTTCAAGTTTTAGAGAAATATTTGGAAACATTTGCTGATTTTTAGAGTATTTAATATAATTTTAAAAGTTTTTAATTTATTTAACTTACATTAAACAGATAAGAGGAGAAGGATTCCTGCAGGAGGTTTTTTTTATCTTCAGTAGAACCATCAGAACCATCAGAATCATCAGAACCAACAGAACCATCAAAACCAGTGGATCCAGTGATCTCCTGCTGCTCTGCTCCTGTCAGGTTAATCTGCCCAGTAACAGGTGACGCCGCCGTCGCCGTGTGATTCTCCGTTCTGGCTGCAGCATCAGGCTCTAAGGCTCTCAGTTTGTCTCCTGGCCTGCCGGAATGGGTCGCTCTCTGCTCCTGGTTCTGGTTCTGGTCCAGACTGCAGGTAGGAACCAATGGTTCTGATTCCTGAGATCAACCAGAGCTGATATGGAGTAACGCTTTGTTATTTATTTAAATTAAAATTTTTCTTTTAACAACATATTTTAATGTTTGAATTCAAATCCAATATAAATGATCCTGTTTTAAGTTTTAAATGAGATTTCAATATAATTTAGAATCACAGTAACAAATTGATCATGTTTCTGTTGAAGCGTTTCATTAATTTAGAAAAAAGGTTATAACTGACAGTTCCAGGACAACAAAAATTATTTTAACCAGTATAATTAACATTTATCACAGCTGTATTTTATAGGAAATTTATTCTGTTTAATTTAAATGCAACTAAATAACATATACCAAAGTAATAAACACTGCAGTATTAATGATCTGTAATTCTTAACACTGAAAAACATATTTTATTTATAATTTTTTTTCTGTAACTACAGCATAGATTTTCAAAAAGTGAGAGGAAAAAAATTCTTTAAATATGTTTACAGTCAAGGGAAGCTGTTATTTGAAACATTGTATTTACTGTCTGTGTCTACAACGGTTCAGCTTTTAATTATTTTTGATTGAAAACCATTTTTCTTTGCCTAGAATGTTCTCTACCTATTTTACTTGTTATAATCTTCGTTGTAGTGTTTTATAGCTGTGTGTGTGTGTGTGTGTGTGTGTGTGTGTGTGTGTGTGTGTGTGTGTGTGTGTGTGTGTGTGTGTGTGTGTG